>LQRL01076531.1:14324-28380 GCA_001703475.1 Hydroides elegans
ATTTTTCCCGAGTTGTTACTCACTTAGTATTTTAATTGCACTTAATGTATGACATGTGTCATGGTATGCGTCCCCATTATTAACCTGACTCAGTAATTAATCATTGTCACTCACTTTACGATCATGGTTTCTTAATTGCAATTAATGTATGCCATGTGTCATGTTATGCGCCTCCACTATTTACTTGACTCATCGGATCAAAGGCGTCATGACTCGACGCTTAAACAGATGTCAACACAATAAACACACATGCTCGCTTTGGGGATTAGTATCGCACCATACACGTATATAATAAATGGTCAATCATCATCATTAATTACAAAGTAGAACAGAGTCAGGATATATACTTAATTTATACGTTTACATAATACCAACATTCACTTTCACAAATGTGAACATAAATTTCACAAATAAATAAAATATAGGAATCAAATTTAGATAAGAGAGAGCGAGCGAGAGAAAAAAAAGAGTATTTTGAAATAAGATATCGTAAAGAAGTATACTTGAATACAGATCAATTAATATAAATTGCGAAGCATAGTTATCTATTTTGTATAATAAGCAAAGTAATAGTTACATATATATATTAACTAGTGCCATAATTTCTTCCGGTCATATCACTTAAATTCAAATTCTATACATATGATTATTTAATTAAACCAACAAAACAACATTTAAAACAATTTGGATATCAATTTTAGGTGATAAATGACAATAATTGAAAAAAAGGTACGAAGTGACCAAAAAAGGTACGAAGTGACCAAAAGGGTACGAAGTGACCAAAACACCGAAGGTACGAACTGACCAAAAAGGTACGAAGTTGAAAAGTACGAAGTTGCAAAGGTACGAACTGACCATAAAGCGTTATATTCATTATTCGGTAATTATACTATTTTTTTGCAATATCGGATTTTTATCGTACATTTTTTTACACAGCATTCCGTCGAAAAGCGATATTCTTATCATAGCAATAAGCGTATACAATTTCAGTACTCGAGCATGTTTTGTATTGGTCATTTTCATGAGCGTTCATGATTCACCATTTCAAAAAGTTTCTTTTTTAGTTTCGATGTCAAGAATACATACATAAGCTCAGGTTTTCTGGTTTGACACATATTATGACTGGTAGGTTGTTAGGCATGTTTCCTGACTATGTCATCATTTAATATACAGCCATCCTAAAATGCACATACATGGTAATGAAAGGGTATGTGCTCATAATATCTAGTGAACATTTCGATGACCATAGCGCGTCTTAGCGGTATTAAAGAAGTATCAAAGGAAGGGCACTTTTCCACACTCGGACAAAGAGCAATATATATTTGTTGACAGGGGGTAAGGGTTTGTTTGAGTGTGTTATGGGTTTCATATTTCAATTATGATATTTCTATGACGAGAAACACGAAAGAATGACTTATCGATGATAAGTTTATAACTTCAATATCTTTAAAACGCGTCGAGTAAAACCGAGTAAGTAGACGCCATAAATTGACAAATATTAATATGACTTCATAGAGCATTAAAGAAAGAGCTGTGGCGTTGGTCTGCCGTTATGCAATCATAACTGATAATTTATAAAACGAAATATTCAACTTCTGCATTAAAAAAATTGAAAAAGGCAAACATAGGACGCATGAGGTTAAATGTACTTTATGATATTCAAATATATCTTATGAATTACGCTTGAAAATCGCACAATATTTGATTTGGCAATATATTTGCAATGAATTATGATTCAATGAAAGTATCATGACTGTGTTCTCATGTGTGTAATAGCTTATTTCATAGATTAAATATTCTAAAAAAAATAATTTTATTATTAGTTATTATCGATTATCAATATATGTATTGTTATGAACTGTGTAAAACATCGTTAATATAGACATACATGTATCACAAACTTGTCTTATTCGTAATATCTGATATGTGGAACATATAAATATAAATCCAAATTCGTTCATTCTATCCCCATATAGTTATATCGCTACTCCAAATAGTTTGTATATTACTGAAATCTGAATAATAACTAACACAAATAGATGTTATTGCTGGTAGACAAATAAACGCTTTTGCAACATACTCACAGTGTTGTACTCGGAAATAAAGCAACATTAATGTACTAAAATAATTATTTGATTTCATAAACAATCACTTTATTATAACACAACTTCATGAAATAAGTCAAAACACTTCATTTGAACAAATATATATTTCTTATACATATCACATCTTCAGCATTGATAATCCATTCATTTACTTGTCGTCCATTGACAAACAGGTACAGGTATATAACAATGATATTTGTTTGATTCGAATTTAGTAATGGCGGTATCTTAACCTTCAATCTTCATTACGTATTAACAAAATATTGATAAATAAAACATATGATATTTCAGAGTTCTTTTTGATCAGTTATTTTTTGTTTAAGCTGATTTCGGCAGATAGCAGTTGATTTTATTCTTGAACCGACACATCAGTCATGCCCTTGTATCTCATAAAATGCGTAAGGACAGAGGTCTAGAAGCGGCGTCCCTTAGGTGTGTAGTCTACCCTATAGGTGGTGTGGTAGGCGTTTCGGTTTGTTTGGTGTGCCTCATGCTGTGCCTCATGCGACCAGCACTCTGTTAAAAGAAATACATTATAAGTTTGATAATGTTTTATTAGCATGAGAGTAGCGATGCCATAGACACACTAGTTGCTGAAATAAATCACCTAACAGAAAGCATAACGAAATCTTGATTTAAAGACTACCATTAATGAATGACCAATATTTTATTAGTTTTCACATATTATTATTCGCTATATTTTGTTTTCAACTAAATGCTGATCCAGTGTTGTTTCTTTGAACATAATAAATAGTAGCATAACATAATCTTTTAATTTAGAATTAAGATATGAATATAAATGCAGCACCTTTGGTGTGTTTTGTCCTGAGAGGGTTGGTAGACCATTGGTCTGTGTTTTGCCATATGAAGGAGTTCCCTGTCGGCTTCCCTGTCTGCTATTCAATCTACAATACGATGCAGTGAAATACATCATAAATACTTTCATTGGCATTATTCACTAAATACGTATGATTTCATTCAAGAACAATATAAACAAAATACCTTGCATATGTACATATTGATACAATTCTAGCAATTTAACGTTTTCTAACGTGAAGCAATGTGCTATAAACATAATACATGTAGCATTAAAAGATCAAAATTCACTCTTCTCATCAAACTCTATTATCAAATATACTCGACATCCTACCTATGTCTCCTCGGCTTATGTAGTATTTTCTCGCTTTTTCTCACATAAATCCCCCCTTTCTTTCCCTCTGTTCCTTATACTTAGATAATTTAATTTCAATTCAAAAATAGAAGTAGCCCTCACCTCTGCCCCTCCTGTTCGAGCAAAATCCTATACGTATCAATCTCGTTCCTCAGCGATGCCTGAGCGTCACGGGCATTCACAAACTCCTTGTTGTGATCCATCAACTGGTCTTGCATGTCCTTCAGTTTGCGTTCAAGGTCATTGATGTTGGCCTGGGCCCGGGCGCGGTCGGCATCGTTCTCGTTCTGCAGGGACTGGTTGGCTGCACGTAGGCCCTTGTTCTTTAAAATGAACATAATTTATGTAAAATATTATATTATGTATAAATAAGATAAAGATGTTCCTTTAAGTATTAGATGTAATCCATGTTGTTTATTTGTATATCATCTTTCAAACCTAACGTCAATAACATTACATTAGTACAAGTTTGAGTTGTTATGGTTTTCTCACATTGAGTCAAATCAGTTGTTTATATAACTTCATAAACATTTATATCCATATTTAGATCTATTCAATAACATAAACCGATAAACCAGAATGGCCACGTTCCCTTGGTCTCAATCCTAGTAATTTTTTAGCTTGAACCCGTTACCTGTCCCTCTAGCTCTTCATTCCTTGCCGCGAGTGCCCTCAAATTATCCTCAAGCTGTTTCATGTCTCTCGCCATCTGATCCTTGGCCCTTTGGTCTTCGGCCATTTGTTTCTTCAGAGCATCCATGTTCTTGTTCAAAGCGTCCTCGGTTTCCTTTTGAAATTTCTTCATCTCGGCTTTAAGGGAAAGGGACATTATAAAAAAAAGTTAGCAACAGTCTTTGGAGCTGAAAGTGTCGCTATGTTTAAGTGTTGACAACCAAAAAAATCATGCAGATTTACCAGTGAGAATAAATAACTTTTTTAAAATGAAATTCTTACACGTTATGTCGTTAGTTTATTTCGTTATATACAAAATATATTTCTTTATTGAGAGCGAATGCCGCCAAAGCACTTGCTGTTGCGCTATATCTGAACCTTGTCCGATTTGCAAGGGTCTTTTTTCCATCATTATTTATTAATTGAAAGACAAGGTAAGCTTTGGGTAGGGTGTAGTCGAAATATTCTTAACCTACCCTGGTTGTGGTCGCGCAGTTTTTGCAGCTGGCCAGGGAGATCACCGTTGTCCTTCGAGAGCGCCTTGAGTCTCTTCTCCAGGGCCGCGATGATGTCGTTCTGGGCCTTGATGCGCTCTTGCAGTTCACGCATTTGCTGTAAGCAAAAAAGATGTGATAAATTACATATTTATAAAAAGAATGGGAGTATCTACGTGATCATGAATATCTCTTATTTATGATATTTTACGATTATATATTTAAAAGATTAAAGGACTAAATGCACTCTAGCAGCTCGCTCATTTGATGTAAACGTTATAAACAATTATGTATAATTTAACATAAATATATATTGTTCATGACAACATTGATTGGATTTGAAAAGTTTCGAACAGAACTGAAGAAAATCATGTGAAGTGATCATGAGTCTGTCGTATTTATAATATTTTGACGAATATATATTTAAAAGATTAAAGGACTAAATGCACTCTAGCAGCTCGCTCATTTGATGTAAACGTTATAAACATTTATGTATAATTTAATATAAAAATGTATTGTTAATGACAACATTGATTGACAATTTCTTCGAACAAAACTGAAGAAAATCATAATCGTTCAATCGTGGCACCTGGGTTGGCTATGTAGCGCTTTAATGCTCTCGTTCAATTCACGAATTTACGGCAGAATATAACTCAAGGTATTTCATTCAAACGAAAATCTAACATATTTTAAAAAGATATTTTAAAAAGACTGCATTTTTATTGTATATCTCCACATGTAAAAGGGTATATCTTAAAATAAAGATAATGATTCTATGCATAAATGTGATGGTTAGTGACAAAAAAACTATACCATACCTGATCATGAAGACGCGCTTCAAAGGCATTCTTGTCAGCCGCCTGTTTGGCCGCTGCTTCTGCCGCTTGGCGTCGCTTCACCTCGTATTTCATGCTGCAAATTAAATGATCACTAATTCACAGATAAGTACGATTTTACATTTTCAAATTTCTAATACGTATTCATATAATGTTTTAGAGTCCGATTGACCTAGCATCACATTTTAGTTCATGCCGCAACACGAAAACTGCTGTGAATATAAATTTCTAATATAACGTACTAATAATTTCTAATATAATGAACTAACTCTTTCCTGAGCTGGTCATTATCGCGGTTCCACTTGTGTCCATTCTGAGCCTCCTGCTCCGCTCTCTTGTGTTTGGCCTGAAGGTCTTCGATTGCCTTTTCCGCGGTGTCTAGAGCTTTACGCAAAGCATCGTCTTCCTCTTGGAGAGGCGTGGCTTTGTTCTTTGCCTCCATACCACTAATACATTAATGTATTTATTACGAAAACGTTATTGTATTTAATGGTTTGTTTGGTTGTTCCATTGCTCTGTAAAGGATTTCGATAAACAAACCAAAGGTGCTGGTAAATGATGATGCAACTGTGTTTAGGTCAACGGATCTGATATCACGTTTTGTTAACTGAATATTGTTAAAACAGTTATCTATAGAAATATTGGTAGATCATCTAGCTGTCGGTGAAAGTTATTCACAGTCAAATGACCGCACTTTGATATTTTTTCTTTAATCCGAAATAAAGTGATATAGTATCATATTATTACTAACTAAAGGCATCTATACTTAGCCGAGATGGGCATTTTTGTCATTTTGCGCTTGTATCGCGGTATTCGTTTTGTAATCTTCGTCGAGTTTTCTTTTGTGAAATATAACATTATCCCCTTTTGAAAATGTACTACGTTTCATTAGATAGGTTTTTATTCCTTTAAAGTCTAATAGGAATAATACCTTAAGGGTCCATTTCATGGGGTCATGCCTCAAGGGAAGGACTCTGAGGATTTATAAAATAAATTTCATAAATAGTATTGCTAAATTCAGAAATAATTATGACCGCCAGGATATATCGAACGTCATATTGCCCGGATGATATTGCCTTGCATATTGCTTCAACTCTTTCATAAAAATATATTTTTTTTTAAAGATTATAATATGTAATGATATTGATTGTGTAATTTACGTTCTAATAAACAAGGTGCGCATATAGACACGCTTAATCCATTGAATAAACATATGAAACACCAGTTATTCATCATTTATAAGTATGTGTTGATATAGCAAAAATAACTGTTTGCATTTATTATACCCAATGTCATTTAAAAGCCAAAAAATGTATTTACCTGAATATGTTGATTTCATCTTCGCATAGTTGTATAGTTGTTTCAGCTTGAGCACTTCGTTCTACAGCTGCTTCATCAACTTGTCGCAGTCCCGTGGATCCAGGCCCAAGGCACCTGACTTCTTCAGCGCACGGCCTTTGGTAATAAATATAACACATAATAAATCATTATTTTGCTCGATGTGTTAAAAAATACATAAACAAGGACATATTGTAAAATTGAATTTTTAAAGCAAAACAGGTCACGTGGATCTAGACCCTGGGCAGCTGCCCTTTATTGGGCTCGGACCTGCATAATAAATACTAGACCTAGTAAATAATAGCTTGCTGATTATATAACCTGATACAAAAACGAGGGCATATATTTAAAACTATTAAGAAAAAGAATTGGTAACATGGGTCTAATATGAGTTATTTTGTTCTGAAGAGAATTCATGAGCAGCTTAAAGTGGTAAAATATTATTCATTTAAGTAAATACTTTATTTTATGTTTTCCAGCCAGGATATCATGAAAATCGTTGCCAGCAAACCTTGCCAGCACACAAACATGTACTTTATAGATGATTAACCCTAATTGTCTCAAAACTGAGTTATTTCGTGTTAAAATTGTATTCTCTGGACCTTATATCTTGAAATAAAGCAAAAAATAAATTTTCATACAAACTATTTGTAACAATGCCAGCAAGGAAGATGTCCTGACCGAATAGTGTTTCACCGAATATATCAATGAATACAAATAAAAGGAATATATTAAAATTAATTTTGAAAGGGAGAGGCATGTGGATCCAGGCCAAAAGTTGCTGACTTTCTCAGTAATCTGACCTATAGGAGAAAAATGAAGGCTTTGGTATGCATATAATGTTAATTATATGTACATTGATTTTAGTTAGACAATTACATGGGCCATAAGCATAGAACTATACTAATTTTCTCATGAAATTCTCTTATTTCGGCGACGATATAGGAAACATATGTGGAATAATGAAAGAAGAAAACTGCGTCAATGTTTGGTTTTTGAAATAGCAATGATGAAAATCATTATAGCGGTGTAGTAAAATAGTGATTTGATAAACAAACAATGTACAGCTTAAATCTGATGTGTAAATATTGCAAACACATGTTGTGTATTTTGAGAATAGTCTTTTCTGTGCGACTCAAGGCTTTATTTTTTATGTGCCTTTATCAGCATATGCTATTCCCGCTCATTAATTATTTTACTGTAGGGGTTGATGATAAATTTTGTTTTGCATTATTTTGCATACACAGGGATTGAGTAACAACATATAAGTTTTATATATACTAAAATAGGATTGATATTTCACAAAAATAAATGTTCCTAATGCAGCTGCTTTTCCTTGCGATTAGATCTAGCTATATCTATTAAAAAATGGTAATACAACTAAAATATATAATAATTGGTCTGTTTGAATCTTAACTCAAAAATGTTATTGTATTTACTTGCATAAACCATTATTTATAGCAGTACATAATATAATTATTGTAAACATATATTTCATATTGTAAATGTAAGTTTAAAAAATAATTTTAATGTTTATTTAATCCCTGTTCCCTTTGCAGTGCGTTAAACGTATTGTGTACAGTTTGTTGCAAATAAAGATGCGCGATAAAACAGTAGACAAAAATCAATTATGGGTGATATCTTCATGGGTTGTGATCCGTATAGCATTATTTGCTTTCAGCAAGTTCAATAATAATGCAATAATAATACAATAATAATGAATGCAGAATGACACGTTCAGCTAACACATTTTTTCTTACATTACTGTTTCGCAGCTGATTCCTTATTCTATAGCAATACGTTTATTTATCTTATGAGTGCAATTTACATACAAACATAAATATGTTTCTCACCGAGATCAGCGTTGATCATTTCCATCTAGCCATTAAAGTTTTCAGCGGGATACCAGATAAAGGTGATTAAAGCTGACTTCGATGTGACAAAAGCACATGCACATGAAGCGGTAAAGTCAGCATCAAGGACCGCATATTTCTACCTATAAATTGGGTCGAAGGTTACATTACATGTTAATTTTGTGGAACAAAATTGAGCGATAAAAATTCATTTACATATAGAAAAATGAAGTCGTTTTGACTTATTGATAATTTTGAAACAAACAATAAACTTCAACATTGGTTTATCATTTAATTATTAATATACGATGAAGCAAGAAAATTAAATGTTTTCGTCATTATCCTCCCTCACAAATCGACAATTTGCATTGTGTTATCACTATTATATTATATGGCTATTTATTGTGATAGGATATGTTCCACTTATTTATTTTTGAATTTGGCACATTTACAGAATAATGTACTATACCATAAAATATGGCTTGCATAATTCGTGTTAAAAGGTTGCTTTAAAGTGATAAAAACACCTTTTGCTGTTTACCTTAGCATAGCGCTCTTTTTAGCATCAATATAACACTTTTGCAGCTTTTGTAGTTAGCTAATAGCATTACATATTACGACGTTTAGTCTTATATATCCCATTGATTATTTTAACGCTATTACCTTTTTTTCTCAAATATACTATTTACACAAAGATAATTGACCTCAAGGATACAATTGAATGCTTGTTTAATATACAGAACCCTATTGTTTATGCAACAGGGTTGCACAATCATTATCAAATAATCACGCAATTATTTAAATTAATCATTTTCATTTAACATATATTACATAAATATATTATTGAGCTATAACACAATTATGTCTTTAATGATATTATTCAATAATATTAATAATATTATAATATTCAATATATTACTTTGACCAATTGAACACAATAACCGTGATAATTGTAAGGACATGGTTAATAAATGTGCTTGAGATGTGCTGATTACACCTCTTAAGAATATGATGACATAGTATACAATAATCCTTATCAATGACCTTGAGGTAAGACAAGGAGGCGTATGCATGTACTTTATTAACTGCGTATTCGGATAATGATAAAATAGTCGCAATAAATTGATTTGATAATCATCATTCATATTATTGCTTGTACAAATAATAACAATATGGGAAAATGGGCTTCCAAACCACCATTGCCACCTATAAAACAAGGACAAGTTGATATAAAACAGTATCGAGTCACAGTTTATCCAAATATTGGAGCGGGTGCATTCGGATGTGTTTGCGAAGGCTTTGATAAGGAAACACGCACACCCATTGCCGCAAAGGGAATCAAAGTAGTTATAGGAGGGCGAACTTATGTGGATCTCGAGGAGATGGCAATATCAGAAGGCGAGAAGATGAAGGCAGTGGATCATCAAAATATTGTAAAACTATTTAGCTTTTGTAGACATGAAGATACGTTTTGGCTCTTTATGGAGTTTTGTGAATTAGGGGATTTCGACAAATATATGAAAAACAACCCTGAGCTATCCATTTCAAAACGCTTGAGGATGATGCATGACATCACCTGTGCTGTCGATTATCTCCATCATCACGATCCACCAATCATTCATCGAGATATCAAACCAGCAAATGCATTGATGAAATCTATAGATGGAAAACACATTGCTAAATTAACAGATTTCGGTTATGCAAAGATTTACGACTATAGCTTAAGTCATCCTACATTTTCGACAATGCTTAACAAATCATCCGCTGGGACTCCAAGCTACTCGGCCCCTGAATTTTTCCTCAAGCCACATGGTATTTTGGAATATACTGCAAGTGTCGATGTATTCAGTCTTGGATTGATGCATGCAGCGCTCTTCCAATACGGTCCAGACTACACAACAACCTTTCCAAACAGCTGTAAGTGTTTACTGGAAGAATAAACTTCTCAGACATATGTGAATATGATATGGGTACAGATAATGCTAAAATAGAAATAAATTACGCTTATAGGTTAATCGCTGGAATAATTATAAGCATGAATTTTGTTAGTTAAGATTGCTTCTCAGTGTTATTTTTAGTATGCTACGACATGTGGGGTACTGACTTGAACGAATGGTATCGTTTTTATCATATTATAATGTGTATTTAGATGCAGAATAAAATATAAAAAAGAGAAAGTCATGCATATAACTGAAGTAAAGTATGTTAAATGTGATAGTAAGGGATATATAGTTCACCTTTAAGTATTAATTATGTCGAGGAGTACAACAACAACTCGTATAGTTACATGAATCGCCTCATATCAAATATGGTTGCATTTGATGATTTGGAGCGACTATCGATTGCAGAAGTTAGACAATGGATTGGTTAGTAAGATAACTATTATTCTATGATTGAAATAACAAAATAAAAAGTCATACAACTTGTATAACTAATAATAACTGAATAACTATAAATAATTCAACAAATGAATAAATAAAGGACCTCTCAAGAATAGCAATAAAACATCTCAAAGTAATACCAGCAGTGTGAAACAGATGTGTGACATTAAATTGATGGTACAAGTTAGTTCATACGAGATATAGACTCATTTTTGTAAGTCATATAGTTCCTAAATATTTCTGTTTTATTGAATTGGCAAATTTTATCAAATTATAATGGAATATATACACATATAAATTGGGTAAAATGCCAAATATAAAAGAACTATGCCTCCGTTTATTAGCAGAAATTTTTATCAAGAAACTTATCATATAACAATACATGTTATTGTTGATTTTTGCATCAAATATGCAAGATCAAATACTTGTATGTATATTTAATTCTATATCCTAAATAATTGTAAACATGCATTTATGACGTGATTGGATAACGAGAGGACGAATTGATAACGTTTAACGTTCAGTTTATCCTGGAATACCATTGAAGGATACTGAACAATATAAGTAGCTATTACTAGAACATCAAACTAACCAGATGTTGTTAATAAATTCCAGAACAACTCATTGACAATGGTTCCCTTGGCAAAATGCCACATCATGAATTGCAGAAGATAAATGAAGTGCAATTATCAGGTAGTCCTTTGTCACTTAAGACAATAGGCGGTGAACTTTGGAGCTGTCAACAAGATGGCATCACAGTGTATGACGAGGAGCTAAACATGTTGCGTGCATTTAAAGCACGTGATAATTACCCATTGGTTTACAGTGTGGCGCCGCTTTCGGATAATACTGTTGCTGTTGCTGTCGAAGATAAGCTTTATGAATCGTCTAAGTCAGGTTGGTGTTATTTCATTTATTGATCATGTTTCATTCCGTATGCAATTGTTGTTGCCTACATATCGTTTAAAAAAACTGGAAGTCTGGTTCGGTCATTTGTACATCCATTGTATCCCTCCTTTACATGCTATCTTTATTAGTTTAGGTCCTGTTCAATTCGTGTATTAAGCGTAGTTGTATATATAACCATATTATTGTATCAACTTAAAAAACCTAAACGAAAATGACCATGGACAGGATATTGAATAGCTGGATTATTAATATTTTTGCAACATGAATTTCAAAATATATATTGGAATCAAACATGTGCTATCAATTAATATCTTTTTTTATAATATGTAATAAAGCTTTTGATTATTTTATGATTGTTTGAGTAGAAAATATATCATTGAATGTATATGGAATAATAACCGAAGGGTCCTAATCAAAATGGCTATTGGCCCGAGGGCCAATAACCATTTTGATTAGGATCCTGAGGTTTTTGTTCCTTTTATTGCATGGATTTCCGCATATTTCGAACATTTTTTTCGAGTTTGCAGCGTGAACTATATTTGCGTTACGTTTGCGTAACTTTACGTAACGTTGCGTAAAACGGCTATTTTCGAAACAATCTCCCTACCTTTTTGGATAGTGTTTTCGAAACTGGTCTGTCGGTTTATGAAGGTATAAGAATGCGTCCGAAGTCACTTGATGTTATTCAAAAGAGTCTTTGGACATATTCTTTCAGTTTGGTCGTATTATGTCATAGACCCTTTCGATTTCTTCGCCCCTTAATGTTAATGCTAATATTTCATCACAAATCCTGAAGTTTTATTCCTGTTATGTTAAATATCAAGCATATTTCAGTCCCTTTTCAAATGCTGTTCTGATTCCAGGCTAGGAACATGCTTATACTTTTGTTAGCGTTCGGTTTATTAACTTTTTACGTTAAAATACAAATATATAAACTTATTTATTCTATTTTCATAAACATGTGTGTTATCCTCTCACATTCTTTTCAGTAAATGCAGTAAACAAAATTGCATTACGTAGAATTTGAATTTTGACGTCACATTTACAATAGTAGGTCAAGTTCACCGAGTACTGAGTGACCGAGCGTGTGTGTCCTACAACCAAGACAGTTATCATAACGTACTCGTGAATATACTAATAGAGTAGAGAATGCGCCCATATGCAACAGGCGCCAAAGCGGCTTCTGGGCGGTCCGGGTTCAATTCCTGACAGGGGCAATTTTTATTTTATTGAAATGAAATAGCCATCTTTATTTTTTTAACAAAAATTCTACAATTACTTCGCACCCGGGCATTATCACAAAAGATAATGACCGGGTGGTTATGCCCTGTAAAATGCTTCAACCATGCAATAAAGTAGCATAATGCACTATAAGGTAATGTAATACATTCTTTTTTTTATTGAGTGTGTGTCTGCTCTTACGATGTCCAATTGTCAACGCCAAAGTTACAAACGCGCCCATAGCATTGAAGTTTATTCAGCACACAAACATTAACAATGCTGTACAATCGAGCACAAAAGGTTTCAAATTATTTAGAAATCAACAACCATTAGTATGAGAAACAACGTATTCAAACATTTATTATGCACGTATACCATCAAACGTTATTAAATATGACATTTTCGAGATTAATTTGAAACCTATTACGATTAGCTTATTTTATTTGAAGGCTTTATTCGATTTCTGATTTGTGTATTTTTTCAATCGCACTATACAACATATATGGTGGGTTTCTGATCACGATTTTAGCTACAAGCGACGCTTGAGCGCTGCTCAAGCTGCTAGCATTTGGGTTGCAGATCACTTGCTTGACGAAACGTGATTGAGCCTTGCTCAACACCAAATACCGTTACTTCTTTTGCAAACTCGAAATATTTGCTCATGACGGTCTAAATTATGGCTATTCATTCTCACAGACGAATATAGTACTGCATTTATTGAGTAATTTAACTTCTATTTGTAAACATAAAAAGTGAAGTGTATGTAACATGTTTTTATGTAATTTTGTATGACGATACATGTATGCGCAATGGCTTTAGGGCATAGCAACCTCCCCCCCCCTTCCATCGGCGAATATTCCCCACACTTTTACAGGCTAGGCATACCTAAGATGGCGAGTCATTTTGGCATCAACAAAAATATAATGTATATCAATGACGTAAATATTACGTTGAAAGTTTGACGTAATGTTGACGTTGGAAATTGACATTGTTGATACGGCATTTATGGTTGTGACGCATCTTGACGCTACAAGGAAGGGGTTGGCTTTTCGCCTTACCTGAAAAAAATGGGGGAG
>LQRL01076531.1:28621-39526 GCA_001703475.1 Hydroides elegans
AAAACTCAAAATTCTTACGAGGAAAAATGGTGGAAAATGCGGATACATATTTTACTTACTTAATGCAGCCGACCTCGACTCCGCGTCGTATAGGCGTATTAATGAAGCGTAAAGTTGCGTACCAAGTATAGTGAGAACAATAGTCATAAAGAATGCCTGAGATCCATACATATTTTAGATATATTCTCAAAACTAACACTTACCCTTACGTACAACCAATATAGCATTATATTGATAATGGATGCCTTATCATCATTGAGATATTTCGGGATTCCGATGTGAAGATACTCGAAAGTGATAGACACCATCTTCATATTAGTATGTTTTTCAAAATAGTTAACACATTGTTTAGGACTGAGTGTTTCCAATTATATCGAAATCCAAACAATTCAAACAAACCAAGGTGCATGATAGGCTTTACTCTCAAGTACAAATGATAGCGAAATATTATGTACTTATTTGTTTATTTTCTTTCGAAAATATCCAATCAAAAAGTGATATCCAGGTGTTAAGTGACGCTTGAGCAATGCTTGCAGACCACCGACCCAAAACGTTGATCAGCAACCCAAAGTAATTTTCTGGCAAACACCAAGCTTTACAATGTTAAACTCCCATAAGAACACGCCTGCAACCCAAATTTTTGCTTGATTAATACCAGCTTGAAACAACGCTTAAAACACGCTTGAGAGTTTGATCAGAAACCCACCATTAGTGATTCATGGTCATTTTATATGCAGAATATGTACAATTGCTTGTCACAAAGAGTAAATGATTTTACATCAAAATCTCGAATGACAATACGTTGTATCGAAATTTGGCTTCAGGTGAATTTTGATTTTCGATACTTACATGACCACTTTAACTATTTGTGCACAATATGTACGATTGCTTGGCCAATATAGAAAATTCTTTCACATCAAGCATTTGTATGCCAACAATATTCATCAAATATTGATTTCAGGTAAATTAATTAGGACGATCGCAAAGGATAAATACCGTGACTTGGCAGTACATGATGGCCAACTCTATGCTGCCGAATGGATTTCACCATCAATACACGTATACGACTGCCGCACATGGCAACGACTTCGCTCCATCAACACACCATGCAGTGACTTAAAACATTATGGTTTATATCATCATACAATTAGTGTAAATTCAACAGGAATTTAGCTCAGCTGTTGGCATTGCAGCACAATCTACGTCCTTGACCCACATGGCACATTAAAACAAACACACGGTCCCTGTATCACAATCATCGCATCATCGAGCTCGGCCTCAGAACATAGTAACAAAAACAGTGAATTTGACGGACCATACATATGTCAGATGGACGACGACGGTGCGGTGCTGGTAGCTGACGTTTTTAATGATCGTTTGGTAGTACTGACAGCAGAAGGGCATTGGAGACAAGTTAAGCTCAGTGATCACAGCAGTTAATAAGTGATCACTTAGTTAAAATAAATGATTACCGTTGTATGCTATAATTTCGGAGCACATAATGAATGATCCATAAACAAACAAAGCAGTCTGCAGAAACGTAGCAGAAGCTTGAAAAATAAACGCATTTTTTGCACATTTTTCGTTTTAAAGAGGAAAATAATGAATGTTGCCCGCGATAGAAATAATCAAAAATTATATCGAAATGTGCTTTAATCGATATTCTTTCATGTTAACTAGTCTATACACCGGTATGTATTATAGAATTTTAAGTATCGCCATTTTCAATTTATTCGTCTAATACATATGTTTGCCTTCAATGGCTAATTTGCCCATATATTTCATAAGGTTCACTACTTGAGCACCTATAAATAAAGTTAATCATTGTAAACGCATAGTATATCTATAATATGGTTATTTAGATAGGGTTAAATTTTAATTTAAGTTTGTTAAAACATATAGAGTAATTTTTCATGATGAACGAGAATATACAAAGTCATATTATTTTTATTTTTAAACAAATATACCGACAAGCTTCGCATTGTCTCACATTATGTAGTGATAGTATTTTACCATTCATTTTACACTGCAATCAGGATAAATTTTATTGAAAAGAAAGTGATTTCTGAATTACAAAGGAATCGGATCAATTTAACCTTTGATGCCCTAAGCGAACATCCTCGGTTAATCCTTCTATTGACTTCAATTAAGCATATTTACTTTGAACCGTTTCACATTGTACTTCTTTGTGGTGCTGCACTTATTTATAAACCCAAATGTTGTTTATGATATTTTAAATTAATTCATATATTCCGTTTTTTAAATAACTAACACACCACACGTATTTGTCGGCAAGAGAATTATATTTCACAAGGATTTATCTTTAAGTCTCATAAATGTATTTAATATATAATTGTTATATAACATATTATGATTAACAATTATCTTTTTTTTTAATTTATTATAACAAACCATATTATGTAGCCTATTTAGTAAATTTGTGATATGTTACATGATATTTCCCTATCAAGCATATTTTAAACAAAAAAATTACCTATCGCATAGTCTAATTCCCTACGAAATATTACTAATTTCATGTGTTTTCAGTATAATATATTTCATAAATTATAAAAGATACCGGTATAACACTTTTTTAGAAATTGGAATCAGTTTAATAGAAAACATCAAAATAAATTTTGAACATTTTCATCGCGGGCAACATTGTTTAAGAAAATAATTAATAAACCCCATTTTACATTGCCTCTTATGGCGATATGAGTAACCCGATGCCCTTATCACTACACATAAACTCTTATTGTGTGCATTATAGTGGGATAACTAAGTGATACGATTTCAATAGAAATTAACTGCTGTGTGATGGTCTGCAGTGGCCTTATGGTGCAGTTTGGTGGAACGAAACATTATATGTTAGCACCGACTATGATAGAAAGCTTAAATGTTTAAATGAAAAGCTGTGCGTCACGTATTTGAATACATAACGGATCGTTTAAAGGGCATTTGAGAAGTTTAAAGTTTTGCCCAACATGATGGATATGCCTATCTTACCTATCAATGTCAATTATCTTAAATCATACAACATGGATTAGTAGATGGCAAGCATTCGGAAATACTCCTTGCTGAGACATGTCAACTTAGCAAAGCCTGTACATTGTAATATATCACTTACGCACTTTAACATGTAAAATAGGATTTCATGGATATTTTTTCCCATTTATTTACATATCACACTTATACTAATTAATCCCAACGATTGGATGCAGGGGTGTTAATGCTTTCATATCTAAGCTTTAACATATAAAATATATTTTTATACAAACCTTATCTAATTAGTTATTTAATTAATTGCCTAGGCTTTCGTATGGCCTGTAATTATTATAGAGTTGTTCCTTTCTCTTTCGTATTATACGGACATGTTTTATAGCATTATATAAGGTCGATTCCACTATAAGAATCAACATGTTTTACGTATAACATCTGATAGTTATTATGGTATATAGTTATACACTTTAACATTCAAGTTTTCTTATTTAGCAAATGCAGCCATGGAAACTGCAGATGTATTTGAAAAGCATCGGAAAACTTCTTTGATTTTTTGTACGGCAATTGCCATTATCTATCATTGAAAATTGCTATGTTTATATATGTCGCAGCGAAACTTTAATTTTCAGCGAAACTTTAATTTCGCTAGCGAAAGATTAATTTTTTGGATTATGAAAATACTATGTGTCGAAATGTTATCTAAAAAGCTTTTTATTGCAGTTTATCTTAAACATATATATAACAATATATTCATAGGTGATCTACTCATTCTTTCAAATGCTTTTTATGTAGTTCTATACAATGATGTATATGAAATAAGCCGATTAATCCCCAAGTTGAATTCTTGACTCAACTCACGGATAATTATCTTCGGTAGCATGATTTAAAGCACAAATACATATAATTGGTTCATAAGATACACAAAACATTATTATTTGAGACCAGACCCGAAGTTATGGCTCTCAAATTATCTTAAAAAGACTTTTTTTTTCAAGCATCATCGGGAAAATTAATCTTTCGCTAGCGAAATTAAAGTTTCGCTTAAATCAAAGTTTCGCTGCCACATATATATATATATATATATATATATTGCTAGATCGTAGCTCATGGTATTAAAATAAAAGATTAATAATGGCATTGCGTTATAGGTGTAAGATATTAACGCACCTAACAAACAGGACACGTGGTATATGTTTTCTGTTTTTCTTAATGTTTAGTGTTAAATCACTGAGACTCACAAAACATAATGTCTTCTTAGCTTTAGAAACAATATCTTAACTTGTATCCACACAGTTGAATATGTTTATATATATTACATTATTATTTTTTGATTATTTGCATATATAAGTCTTTATAGATATATTATATTTGTTCCATTTGAAACATGATTGATTCAGTGAACACTGTGATGAGCTCTATACACACCTTTAACATATAGTTGTGTTTCTTCAGATATGCCACTTTTAGAATGTTTCTTTAAGAACAGATTACAGTTAAATAATTCATCAAACACTAATTGTTGATCGAGACGTTATAGAGAAAATTGGGAAACCAAAACAAATTATGACCTTATGATTTGAGACATTCGAAATGTTTATGAACAAAGAGGTATTGACAAACAATGTGTCTATTTACTAATGACTTAAAAGATAATCATGAACGATGACATTATGACAAGTTATCCTTATTTAAGCCTCTGATATGAAATATGACTTCACACTCAAATAAAAGTTATAAATACAGAAGATTTCATATAAAAATGAGAAAAGATACATATATATTTCGTATTCTTATTTTAGGATTCTTTAGAAATGTCAATGCAAATATATAGCATAGAGAGTCGCCTAGACGCTCGATTTATATTTTTTGCAACTAGTGGGCAATATAA
Source organism: Hydroides elegans (assembly GCA_001703475.1). NCBI lineage: Eukaryota > Metazoa > Annelida > Polychaeta > Sabellida > Serpulidae > Hydroides > Hydroides elegans. The sequence continues at coordinate 33,510 of LQRL01076531.1, forward strand.
AAGGCAGTGTAAAATATAATTTGAGAACAATATAAATAAATTAACGTCATATTTCATCAATAGTAAATGAGAAGATATTCAACTACAAATGGTTTACTTACAAATACAAATACAAATACAAATTGTGCTTTTATATAGCGCCCGTAATGACTACATACAGGCGCTTTACCAAGTGTATACCTAAAACGCTTTATCAAAATAGTGAGTTTTAAGACGTGATTTGAACAACGGCAATGACTTAACTTTTCTCAACGAATTTGGTAAATCGTTCCAGATTCTTGGCCCGGCCCTACTAAATGCACGGGTGCCCAAACTCTTTTGATTTACACAGGGTATGACTAGATAAGATTCTGACGACGATCGAAGATTTCTTGATGGTGTGTAGGATTCGAGTAGATCTTTCAGATAGACTGGAGCATTTCCATACACAAATTACTTGAACAAAGTGTAATAGATCAACTGGAAAAACACGCAGAAATAAATGACCTGGACGACGACCTCCAATCCGCATATCGCCCTAACCATTCGACCGAGACAGCCCTCCTCCACATCGTTGATAGCCTCTTGGTTGCCATGGACAACCGTATGGCTATTCTAATGGGGATGTTGGATTTGAGTGCGGCATTTGACACGATTAACCATGATATTATGCTCGAGCGCCTCAACATCACGCATGGTCTAGGAGAGCCGGCAGTCAGGTGGTTTGCGTCGTACCTCCGGGGACGCACCCAGCGAGCAGCGAGTTACTTAATTAGCTTGTCATTCGTGAAACAATAGAGTGAATGGTAAAGCCGGTTATCAAACAGACCCTCATGCGATCTGAAAATACAAGAACATTTCGACTACGCCTCGAAGCTCTTGTATTTCCAGACCGCACGAGGGCCTGTTTGATAACCGGCTTTTTTATTATTCATTAGAAATTAAAATGCTCTTTCCCTTTAATCCTTTTACCTGGATTCAAACTAAATATCAACCTTCACTCACTCTATTGTGTCATGAATCACGAGCTAATTAAGTTGGCAAGGTTTGGTTGAATATCAATTCATTTAATATTTATATAACATGACATTTTAATTTCGCAATATTGTTCTCAAATTGCATTTTACTCTGCTCTTTATATTGGCCACTAGTTGCAAATATATAAATCAGGCGTCTAGACGACTCTGTATGATATACATTTCATTGAAATTGCTAAAGAATTATGAAAAAACATATACATAAAACACACATTTTGGATCGAGAAGTTCTAGAGAAAATAGGAAACCAAAACGTATTAGATATTTGAGACCTCCGAATTGTTTATGAACGATGCAGTATTGACAAAAACATGTCTATATACTAAATTATCCTAGCATCAAAGCTAAAACCTGATTACCGAACGAAAAAAAAGTGTAAGAACGATTCGGAACCTAACATTTTGACCATACATATAAACGTAATTTTCATAATGATATCCTGATATATTTAAAACAATTTTCGTAAATTTATCTCAAGATGTTCTTTATCATATCTTAATAGATAATCTCTTTCTCGCCATCGAGTTTGCTGCTATGTTTGGCATGTAAATCAAACAGCATCGAGTATGACAAATTTCACTTTTAGATCCCGGTTTAGGAACGTTTGCGCATAGGAACTGAACCACAATCCAATTACAAATGCTCTTCATATTTGTTAAATTTAATCTGTATATCAACCTTCAAAATTGACAGACTCTGAATTTCGGGATAGTATCAGTAAACGTGTCCACTACTGTTTATAGTATTTGTATATGCTTACTATTGATAGACCACGAAACCGACAATCTCATTATGTGTTTGACTTTTATATGACCGACAAGTAGGATTGAACATGGGCGGCATTGTTTGTCTTAATGATATTTTTTCAAACGTCGGTTTCCATGTACAATGCTTAAGACCTCTTCGTAAAAACGTTGCCAACACAACATTTAAATTTCAAATAAGTTTTCCTTGATTTATATCAAAAACATGAAAAAAATATCAAAGAAAGTTTTAGTTATTTGCTTTAATTGTATTCAGAAAACCGCGCCAATTTATTTATGTGATCTAGTCAAACTATACAGACCTAGTCGAAATCTACGTTCATGTGATATGTTCTTACTGGAAGTACCAAAAACTAAATCAAAACATGGCCTAAAGAGTTTTTCGGTAGTGGCACCAACTCTTTGGAACGCGCTTCCATTATCTTTAAGAAACATTAAGTCATTGGTTCAATTTAGAAAGGCCTTAAAAACGCATCTTTTTAGTCAGTATTAATCATTTAATTAAATTAGTTTTAGTTTTACATCATTATATATAACTATGTATGCATGTATTTTCTGTTATTTGATATATATATTATACTGTTTTCATGTTAAGCGCTTGGAGCTTTCATTAGAAAAAGCGCTATACAAGTTGAATAAATAATAATAATAAAATAAAGTTAAAATCCAAACTAAACAATAATTCTACAACTACTACTCGAGATAAATCCCTACTAAATAACCACTAAATCATTTAGTTTGTTAACTTCGAAGATGAACCACCCATAGGCACTAGAAAACCTACTCCATCCACAACATACCTCCATTTGAAGCGCTTCGGCCAACCCCCTCAAAGCGAATTTCGACGCGCTATAGGCAGTGTAACCGAAGACGCCGAGCTGACCGGCCTGCGAACTGACGAACACCACGCGACCGCCGGTGCCTCGCGCCTTCATGCCGCCGATCGCAGCCTTGGTCACGTTCACGCTCCCCATGTAGTTCACGTCCATGATTTTCTGTTGATGGTATTATATAGTTAAGGTCAAGGTTAATCCATAAGATTGAATTTTGGAAGCAAAATAAGATAAGTGAATAGAATCAACTATTTTGTTTTATGTATTGTATGTAGCATGATATGGTGAAAAATATCCTAAACTATGCAGATCATTATGCCTATTATCAAAACAGAATAATGGCATATTGCCAAAATTAAAAAAAAAATAAATAAAACACCTGAAATTGTTCGACGGGAATGTCCTCGAAAGGCGACGCCAGAGAAATCCCGGCACAGTTGATGAGGAAATCGATGCCGCCCTGTTCCTTCACTGCCTGTAAATGGATGATTATTTTTAATAAACACAAATTGGTATAAGCATATATCCGCGATTCCCGGTAAAAAAAAACCTCGAGCATAATGTTCCCGACAAAATGGGAACCGAAAATGTAACATAGGACTTAACATAGGAAATAATTTTACAAAGCCCTTATATAGACAATGACTATGGATTCTAATGATAGGAATACATCAAGCTCACTGGCAGGTAAACAACATTTTTTAAATCTTTGCGCATAACTATCGAAATGTGTGTTCGGGTCCCTGAGGAGATATTAAAAATCCGACTAATAGACGTAAACGCCATGGTCCTACTTTCAATTAATCAATTGATCATTATACGGGTTTTAGTCATTAGCAGGGCTGTGTCGGGTCGGGTATTTTTTGCTACCCGAACACCCAAAGTCAATACCCGACCCGAAGTTCTCAGAACATGATTTCCCTATGGTTTCATATTCATTTCAGGGTGTAGCATAAGGGTCGAAACCCTCGGTAATTTCGAGGGCAAATCAAGATTACCGAGGCAGAATTGAGGTACCCTCAAAAATTACCAAAATTAAAGTACCCTCGAACAAATTTCCAAGGCAATTTTCAGGTTCCCTCGAAAAATTACCGAGGCAGAATTCTGGCTTATGCCACACCCTGCATTTACTCTTCAGGATAGAATTTTATTTTATAACCGATTATAAGATAAATTGAAATATCATGTCGATTCTGGTTTATCTGGCAAAATCTCACTGAAAATTTAATTTAATGGCTTTAGATGACAGAAACATTTGAATCAGCTTCTTAAACAACAATTGAATGAGTTAAATCATCTTTAATTTTTTCCCATAATGCAACCTTTGGGTACCCGAAGTGAAATTTGGGTTCGGGTACCTTTGTGTGATCGTGATAACACTCAATACTGATTTTGTAATGATTATGACCTTAAACTGAATTAACGTACTTCATCTACAGCCTTTAGAACATCACTGTACTGCCCAGATACATCGCATGCGACGTAATGTACTTTCTGAAACAATAAAAAAAATATAAAATTAATTAATCTTGGAGTGATCGTCACTGACATATAATATTAATATGTATCAATCTGGCAAAATAGCATTTGAATATAACTAGAAAATAAGGAAATGGGTTACAAGCACACGTCTATTACATATAAATATATTTCTTTAAATGGAATATGATGCTGTCACATTATCGTTGCCATGACTAGGGCAGCGGGAGCTAAATGTTTATTTATATTTTAAAACTTTACAAAACTGGCAAATTTGGTTTACCTGTTTAAGAGGATCTTCCATCGCATTGATTACATCTTCAGCTGTATGTTTCAACGCATTCTGACAAACAATAAAAACGGATGGATATAAAATGATACTTGGAGGTTTAATAGTAAATAGATATTAAAGAATGTGATGTTGTTGTTTAGGTTATGAGTACGTTATCTATAGTGCTAAACATATGTATCACGCGAAAGTTGAATTCTTAAATAACTTACGAGATTCCGTGCCATAATCGTAACATTGCCACCTTGTCTTGCCACTTCTTCAGCCAAGCATTTTCCGATGCCTTTCGAACCACCCGTGATCTGCAGTTCAAAACAAAATATTATATAAATGGTATACTTATGAGACTTAACATCCGTTATCCTTGACAGCTGGTATATAATATTAAATACAAAATCGTTTGAATCATTAGCAAATGTCCACGAATATGCCTAACGCAATCACGAAGTGGGGTGAAAGACGCGTACGGCTTCGCGTATATAATAAATGATTTTCAGGATGAACTAGGGAATTAAATTCACATATAAACTAAATATTCAAATAAATAAGCTTTTAATAACATCAAAAACATTATGTTTAAGATAATCTTGCGTGAATATAATAGATACTACAAATGTACTAGCTATCTAGCGGGCATGATTAACTCTTCTTCTTCTTCTTCTTCTTCTTCTTCTTCTTCGTTTATTATACTGATCAACTTCAAAATTGAAGGATTTTGTCAGTAGATTGAATTTGGTGCGCAGCTAGAACATATCATGATTTTATAATTTATATCCTTTAATGAATCAGGTGCAGTTTGTAGTGCTGTACAGCTATATACATGTGCGTGCAGGCATAACAGTATTTTTTCTTGGAGGTTACGGCGATTTGAGGTCGCGTAGGCCCCTCTTGAAGTGATCTAAGGAGGGTGCCGAGACGACCTTTGCCGGAAGGGCGTTCGAGTCGCGGATGGTTCTTGGTATGTAGGAGTACATGTGGTAGTTCGCTCGTGAATGGGGAACTTCAAACGACCTTTCGTGGCTTGTGCGGAGTTTATACCTGGCGGGGATAAGGCGCTGATCAGATTCGTCTAATACAACATCGCCGTTGTATATTTTGAACATCTTACGCCTATGTTCAAGGGACTCTTTAAGTCGTTGAGCATGTCTGAGACGCTCGAGGTGTTATTGTAGCGGTTTAGAACGTAGCGAGCTGATCTGCGCTGAACCATTTCGAGGCGGCCGATGTTTTTCTTTGTATATGGGTCCCAGACGCTGCTGGCATATTCTAGTTGGGGCGGACCAGAGTTTGGTAGGCTGTTGTTTTGCTTGACATCGTTTATTTGTAGATTTCGCTTTAGGAATGACAGTGTGTGGTTTGCTTTGTTTGCGATATTGTTGACATGCTTATTGCAGTTTAGATCAGACGTTATTGTTACACCTAGGTATTTGGCAGAGTCGACATGCGCGAGAGGATGACAAGGAAGTATTTGTGAAACACGAACAGGCCCCAACCGCCCCAAAACTCGAAGGGGTATGGGTTTTTGTAGATTTAAAATAAGTCTTGAAAAACCGCTATTTTGGGCTATTTTGGCCAATTTGACCACTTCCGGTGGGGTGCTTTTGACCGAAATGGTCAAAAGGCACATCTACGGACC
>LQRL01076557.1:14098-25705 GCA_001703475.1 Hydroides elegans
CATTTATAATCGTATTTATGTACAACTATTTATGTTCTGTCGGATGTTCATATTCCGATAATAAGAATGCATTCATATTAACTCTAATAAGAATATATTCATGTTAACTCTATGAGATTCTACATCAATAAAACACATTTGAATCAAATGATTTATCCAACAAAAATATTTTCATTAACTACATTTACTTTTTTTATTTCATACAGACGTTTGGATAAACCTTGATGTTGCGGACTACTTCATAACGGCCTCATATGGCTGTGGCGTCAAAATATTGGTACATCCGGCCGATTCCCCACCTCGCACTACCGAACACGGCCAGGCGCTTGCAGCAGGTACCGAAGCCTACGTCGCGATTTATGAACAACGCAACAACAATCTGCCCAAGCCGTACTCGGAAGTAGACTGTAAGGAAGATCTGGATTCTCATCAAATCAAATATGAGTATGTCAGTGAGATAACAACATCGACACGTTATAGTAGAGAAGTGTGTATGCTGGATTGCATGTACAAGTATAGCGTTCATAGTTGCAATTGTAGCTTTCTGGAGGAACCGATTTGTACTTTGGCCGATTATTACTCGTGTCTTCGAGAAGGATTCAGCACTTACACCAGTCTATGTAACTGCCCGTACCCATGCAAATACACGGTTTATGACACACGAATAACAGAGCTTAGTCTGCCGACGCCTACCTACATTAACCAGGCAATTAAATGGAACTTAACACACACGACACCAGATGCAATACGCGAGAATGTTATCCAACTCAAAGTTTTCTTTCCTGACCTTCAAGTCACGGAGATCACACAGTATCAGGCCTATACAACACTGGAGCTCATTTCCAATCTCGGTGGTCAACTGGGTTTGTTTCTAGGTGCCAGTATCATAAGTTTGGGAGAGTTGGTTGAATTTCTGCTTGAGTTCTGCTACTACAGGGGTAAAAACTTTGTCAAGCGTAAGGGTCCAGTTGTGCACATTCAGGATGAAAAGAAGGCTGACCCCAATAAAACCAAAGAGTAAACCCATAGATATGACGTTACGCGAAAAACGTTGTTATTTGGTTGTATGTTTACGAAAGTTAATCAGACGTACTGGTAGAACCATAACCTGAAGTAATATTGCGTGATGTTAGTTGACGTCCGGTAAATATACAACTAGAAAGATCTTACCCCTAACCACACCATATTATAGACCTCGTGATGCTATGGCAAGGTTCTTTTTTCGAGATAAAGCTCTTCCTAATATCAATCATATCGTTGGCGATAAAAGCATATAATTTCTGTGAGACTGAAGTTGGGTTTCTATTTATTAAATAAGAAAATATTTGCTCTACCTATATTTATTTTATAAAAAGCATTTCATTGCCACATTTGCATCTAGATTAAATAACTTTGATTTGCCAGGTAATCTAACATAGCACATAATTATCTGTTAATGCATGACATTTACGTGGAATGTATCAACAGTTTAGAAACAGTGAAGCAAATCTCGCATGATAGTTTTAATTCCTAAATGACGATCCGTTTTCTTTTTTATGACAATTAAAAAATAAGTATTTTAACCTAATGTCTTAACAAACTTTCTATACACAAGTCCAACTTTTTTTGTTGTATTTATTCAACAATATCTAGGATACTGAACTTTATAATATACATATGTTATGTCTTTTTATATCAACACGCTTTAGTACAATAATCATACTACCACTGGGTATGTTTCAATTTATGGCCTATACTTTTTAACGATAACGAAATAAGCTATAATGTGTGTCTATCACTAAAATGTCTTAATTGTACCGAAAATGCATTGTAATTGTTTCTCTTCATAATATACATTTTCACATCAATAAAAAGCCTAAATGTGTTTTTCTTTTCAATATCTATTGACACTAAATTGGAGCGGCACGTGGTTCGATTAAGATTTCATTAATAGCAGCATAAGGTGGTTGAGAGGCAGCATACAAGACAGCTCGGCCTATGTCCTCGGGTTCCAGGATTTTGTTGCTGGTACTGCCGTCAAATGCTTCCTTAGCCTGTTAAAAAAGAAAGGCAATACGCTTATATAAAGAATTATCATTTTTGAAATAATTGTTGTATCATAGTTTTGTGATTTTAGTTGATGGAGCTCTATCAACAACCATATCCGGAGTAAATCAAAGTTTGATCATTAGTAGACATAACATTTATTTATTTTTATCAGTTCATGAAATAGACCCCGTATTCTTTTTGAGGCACTCTTTACCCGGAACACTTACAGTTACATATTTCTTACTCACATTGAATTCACTGTCACTGAAAATTTATTTCGATTAAAAGTTTCAGATTTCCCTTATTTCCCATCTCATTTTTACCCACTCTTTGCACTATAATTCTACCTTTTACTCACTTCTAAATCGGTGGTATGCCCTATAAGTTCTGTTTTGACGTCACCAGGCTGAATACACGTGACCTTTATTCCGTGGTCCTTGAGTTCATGGCGCATGCCCTGGGACAGGCCCTCGACGAAGAACTTGGTGCCGGAGTACACAGCAAGGCCCGCAAAACCCTGAAAGGTAGTGAAAGAGTGTTGTGAAAAAAAAATACATAGGTCGAAAACGCTGAGCGCAAATCCTGAAAATGATATTTTTTACAAAGGCCAACTGATTTTAAGACAAAGAAGAAAAGAATTATATACGGACATATCGGTTTGCTTTCTGATCAATCAGCATCAATATGAATGCATAGGATCGATTTGGAATGAGGGAGAACTCAGAGGGATTTATAAAAATAAGGTTAGCACTTAACATATACGTATATCATATAACACAAAACACATCCATAAATTCAAAAAATGATACCTGGAAAAATTGATTATTGGCATAAAAATATAATAGGACCAGATAACTGACCCTGCGGCCGGCGTCGGAAGACATGTTGATGATGTGACCTTGACCTCGTGACGTCATACTGTCGAGCACAGCACCAACGCAGTTCACCACGCCCTGAAATGAGTTAGGGATACAATTGGTGTTTTATGCAATCTTTACTATTTTTATTAAACAAGACCATTTGCTCTTCAAAGATATCGTGCTTCCGTTCTCACTTTCGCTCTATCTTCAATGTGAGCTAGTGCAGTTGCTCATCGATTTCTGCCTATCAATTATAATTTAACATACCAAGGCTTTTACCATATAAAGATATACCAATCATTTAAGCGTGGATTTAAAGGTTGAAATGGGTCACTGACCTTGCAGTTAATATCGATCTGCTGCATCCACTCATCCTCCTTCCGGTTTTTCATCATCGTGTAGTACATGATACCTGCGTTGTTGACGAGAATGTCGACGGGACCCAGCGTCGTTTCAATGTGACGCACCATATCACCAACCTGTAGAAATCAAAATTACACGATATCTTAAGTGCGATGCATCTAAGTCTTTTGATATAACGTGAAAATATAATTATATGTTTTCATTGTAATGCGACGTTTCTGCTACGTCGCGGCCACTAGTCCGTACTTGACGCAACCAACAAGAGGATATGAAATTGTTTGTTATACTCACAGCCAAATCTTTTATATAGCGTATATACATTTTTTTGTAAAGGATATAAATATGAATTATCTTAATTTGATTTCGACCAATGTGAAAATGACTAAGGATGTGAAGAAATTTAGGTAAGGTATTTTTTTGCTGAGAGCCCTTGATATTAAAGTAATCTTGATAAAAGAACCTTATTTTTTTCTAAATTACGTATCAACAAATTAAACTTACCATTGCCCTGTCAGTCACATCACATTTCACACAAATCGCCACACCACCTTCGTCTTCAATCCTTTTGCGTTCGCTCTCCAGTCGCTCCTCTCTCCTCGCTGCCATGGCTACCAGTGCACCTGCTTTGGCGAGAACGCGCGAGATGGCAGCACCGATACCACTCGATGCGCCGGTGACGATGACCACTTTGCCTTCGAGGGGCCTGTCCACTATAAAAGAAAATGAAATATTGCTTTGGAAACGTTTAATTTGCAAATAACTTTAGTTTTATTGTTGATTTCGTAAACTCGCGCGATGGCATAACCGATACCACTGGATGCGCCGATGACTATGACCACTTTGCCTTCGAGAGGGCGGTCCACTGCGTATAAGAAAATGAAATATTGCTTTGGAAACGTTATATTTGAGATGCAAAAAAACTATAGTTTTATGACTGATCCCGTAAATACGCGAGATGGTGGCACCTATACCGCTTGACGCGCCGGTGACAATAACTACTTGCCCCTCAAGGGGTCGGTCAACAGTTAATGAAGACCGAGGATGTTTTATAAGCATGTATACCTTAAAGTCTTGTCCATGAAAATGAATACTATAGCAGTAGAATAAATATTTATATGAAAGAAGTCGTTTGTTGGTAAGACAATGTCCTCTAAATACGGAATGTGTGGAAATATTATTAACCATTTTACACTTTCAGCCTTTCTTGATACAAAATATAAGTCACATATAGATATTTCTTTCGTAAACGAACGACCACTTATATTGAATATACCCTAGCAAGCATTTATCAAATACTCCCATGCTCTTCAAGTTTAACTATCCATTAGTTCAAGATAAGATATCACGACGCACCGTTTCCCTTCTCAGCCATCTCGTGTATTTTCATTCAAAGGCCGTCACGAGGTCAACCGAATGATATACCCTAGTCATAAGTCCCAATAAAATGGTGTGTAAAATATAGCGTAAACTCGGCGCTTCTTTTATCACATAGAAGTTCACCTCAGTTTATTGCTCACTTAAAAGCGACATCAGTTAATTGTACACCCTTATTATTTTGTTACTATGAACAAATCTGCTATAATATGTCCTAGGATAATCTTAGGACATATCAATCGCGAACATTTGAATAATTAGTTAGATATATTTGTTCTCGCGAATCCAAAATATCTGGAACAGGCGGGTGTCTTTTGTCGCTTGTATAACGAATCTTAGTTCTTTCCTATACATTTATATAATAAAGTGTAACATTTATCCGATGTAAATGGGGGCGCGCGCTATGTGTGACCCTCTCAAGCTGTGCCTGTCTTTAAGGTTCATTCAAGAGAAGAAAGTTCACAAGACTCACCCATTGTATTTCTTCGAATTCTCGGAAAGACTCGACGCTTGGCAAGACCCTTAAAGTAGGCACCAAGGAGCTGATGGTTGATTTCGGGATAGCTCATGCCAAGGCTTTGAAGGACCTTTTGTAGTTCTTCGTTTTTGTACTTGGTCAGGCTCGAGAAGTACGATTCGTCCGTGATCATGGTGCCTATGACCCGTTGGAGAAGACCGAGGTCTTTGCTGGGTGATTGGATATCGTTGACGCTAAAAATGGATATGAAAAATACGTTTGATTACGTTTCCTGAGTCAAGAAGCTCAGCTAATAATTAGTGTGACAATTGTGAATGTAGTCTTTAATTAAATAAGCTGAATAGCAATTTTCATCGACTTTGTCATACATGAGTTAAAGCTTGAATAGCAAAACAGAAAATATTATTATTAAGCAAAATTATTTAGATTTTACATTTTATATAATCATCCCATACAATACCTCTTAACCCAATCTTGAAACGGCACCATTTTCAATGGGTAACCATGTGCAGTAATCCATTCAAACAGCCACCTTAATAAAAAAAAAGAATTTATATAATGATCAATTTATTACAAAACATGTATGAAAGCTAAGAAAATAATTTGAAAATGCGATGCAACAGGATACATGAATCGTTTACTTATTTTGATAATTCATTCCTATATCATTTAGCTTTTTCTGTCAACAAATCAAAATGCTCCGTTCAAAGTGATAATCATATCAACATATCAATAACTTAACATACTGTGATTTGATTGGCTGCGTATTGACCACATTGAATATCTTTCCGAGACCAAGCGCCATCTTTTGAGTGAGTGTGACAATAAGCGTGGTGACGAAATCAACAGGCGTGAACTCCACTTCCCAATCCAGCTTTGGTGCGGTTCTTGTACACAAACAGCCTTGTAGCATTAGAAGGGTGAAGTCTTGTGGGTTCCAGTAACCGTGTACACTGTCTCCTGCCTGGTTGCCTATTTTGGTGGATAAAATGTGATTATTCAACAAACAACCTTTTCATCATGAAGTAGAATAATGTGTTATTATTTGATGTTCAAATATAACTCGTTTCTGAAAGTTTAAAATCATTTATGAGATGGAGACTTACACGATGTACAATGTCACGCAGCAACTACTACCGTAAGTAAAGGGTCCATGCAGACAAATGTTGATAGCACAAAAAATAATTTTTGCATTGCGATTTTTGAAGATGCCAAAAAAAGTTATTTAGGTTCAAATAACTTACAGGCAACCCATTCATTCGTATTATACCAAACCCTCGAATAACGAATTCATATATCTACCGGTACCAAAAATACAAACCTAGCCTATAGACGGTAGCAGGCAGTCCCCTATCTATCGCCCTCAACACGAGCTGTTCAGCCACCCATTTGCTCTGCGCATATCCATCGTTTAGCGCAGGCGCACACGAGGCCATGTCATAATCCTCGCCCACGTCACGGAGACCGTGGGGGTACACTGCGTCGGTGCTGTGTTTTGAAGGATTGAGAAAGAAAGGATTTGATTAACACAAGACAAACTTTAATTTAGATTTGAATATAAAACAAATTTATGTGACTTGTTTAACAAGAGCCCATTTTCCATAGTTGGGTCCTTGGTCTAAAGATCTAAGTTTTTCTTTTAAACAAATATTGAACAATGCTGCAACAGTTTCAGGGATTAGAATGCGAACACCTTACTTTACATTACAAGAAGATGCACCCATCAGGACAATAAACCTGCTCTAAAGGCATATCGCATCAAATTATATGCTTTATATCTTTTAACTACATGTACTTCATTTGTTATTATTTTATATCATCTAAGGCAAATCAAAATATATGTTATTTACCAAAGAGAGACACTTTTGCAGTCACTAATAACGTGCGAATGTATGATGATGCAGGGAATATAAGCAAAGAAATAGGCAAATATTCATAATATCAGATTGATTCAACAAAATGTACAGCAATTACAAATTATAAGGATAATGAATATTTACAGCTTGGCAAAAATTCTTTGCATATTTTCATAGTGTGTATCACGTCTATCATACATGGACATTTATGCAATATGACACAGTAGGCGCTGAGACTCATACTTTACCTGATGTAATGCAAAGGTTTAATTTTGCTTGTACAAGCAAATAGTAAGACATTTTGAGTTCCAAGAACATTTGGTCCATGTAGGGCCTTGACAAAAGAAAACACATATAAAACACTAAAGTAACAATCATAAAATCAAAATACTCGCACACCAATCTGATGAAATTAAAATTGTGAGACCTCTCTCTAACTTGGCAAATCTTGGTAATACAAATGAGGTGTGAGCCGTGTGGATCGAACTCCTTCTCTCTTCTTATTGAGTGATTGCGATCATCATCAATTCGTAAGAATAACAGCTACGGTAAAATATACCTTAAAACTTCAAGTATGAAAACTTTATTTTGAAAATATTTTCTGTATAGAGGGTAGCCTTTAATTGTAGTAAAAATGAATACCTGGTACGGATATATAAGGTTGACGTACGCCGCAGCATGGATGACAAAATCAATGTCTGTGCATAAATACGTGTAATCGTCTTCTTCCAGACCCATTCTCACCAGACCAACATCACCTTTATAAACGAAAAGATTTCATACCCATTTAAATGACTCATTAAAGTATTTCCATCAACGTTCCGTAGATAAAGAATGCTTAAACTTAGATCCTAAAGCTACAACCATGGAATCCGCGGTCGGTTTGGACTTATATGTTTCGTTTGATATAATAACTCATCATAAATAGAATTTTGCTCAAACCCAAGAATGCTCAAGTACCTTTGACAGTAGTGACCCTGGAATCTAATTGCCTTTGCATATGCTCCTGCTCTGGGGTTGCCTTTGCGCTTTTAGCGGCGATCATGCCATATTGTTGCAGCGTCTTCTCGATGCGCGCCGTTGCCTTCTGGTCAGGCTGCTCGCGTACTATGCAGTAGATCTGGGTCTACGAATAAAATGAAAGAATACTGTTTGTTCGAATGGAACGCTCAATATATTTGTCAGACCATAAGTTGTCTGAGTTGCTTTCTGATTCGATTGTCAAACGCATACTAAAGTTTCCAATCAAAATCCTTCAAGCCAATTGTATTTCAATTCAGAATATATAAAATAAAACTACCTGTGTCAACGTTAGGAGATCGCGCAATATGAATGCTCCGAGGAAGCCAGTGGCGCCTGTGAGCAGGACGCGAGCGGTGCGCCATCTGTCGCCGTATTGCATCGACCGCCAAAAGGCGCGCAGCTGCATGTCCATGCTGAACAGAAGAGGGGGATCAAGTTATAGAATACGTTCTAGAGATAATTTAAAAATAGCATAGAAGGGAAAATAAAAGGGTTAAAGTTATTTGAAACAATATATTTTGAAAAAAAAAAACGTTATAGTTGCTGTAGGGCCTATAATATCTTAAACAGTGTGATTCGATTCGAACTCCAATTCGTCATAAATAATCAAACATAGGCATCAGAGATGCAAAGCCCCCAGCCTATGCAAAACATTCTTTATCACGAATATTTGTCGATTGAAAGACGCAGGTCAAAAGAAATATCTTTCTTACAAGTTCCTTCTTACAACGTCTTTTCCCACAACGTCTTTCTCACAACGTCATTCTCACTACGTCTTTCTCACACCGTATTTCTCACAGCGTCTTTCTCACACCGTTGCCCTTACATAATCATCCACACAACGTAGTCCTCACAACGTCACAATATAAGCGTAATCTTTCTGTGCTGTACAAATATCTCAAAATATCTCAAATTCGATTAAGTTCATACCCCCGTCTTTCTCACAACATCTTTCTCAAAACATCTATCTCACACCGTATTTCTCATAGCGTCTTTCTCACACCGTTGCCCTTGCATAATCATCCACACAACGTAGTCCTCACAACGTCATAATATAAGCGTAATCTTTCTGTGCTGTACAAATATCTCAAAATATCTCAAATTCGACTAAGTTCAGGCCCCCGTAATTTAGCAATATTTTGATCGATCAAACTGAAACCTCAACGTTGCACATCTGCAATATATATTCATTCACTGTGTGAAGTTTCAGAACCCTAGGACAGAGGCTTCATACCACAGTGCCGTGGACAAAGTGTTGTATAAATATCCCAAAGTATCTAAAATTCGTCTAAGTTCAAACCCCGTATTTCGACAATTTTTGGTCGATCAAGCTGAAACCTCGACGTTGCACATCTGCAATTTATATTCTTCCATTGTTAGAAGTTTCAAAACCATAGGACAGAGGCTCTATACCAAAGTGCCGCGGACAAAGTGTTGTATAAATATCCCAAAATATCTCAAATTCGTCTAAGTTCAAACCCCTGTAATTTCGACAATTTTTGGTCGATCAAACTGAAACCTCGACGTTACCAAAATGCCGCGGACAAACAACAGTAACTGCATCTCAAATGTTAACAGACGGACGGACGGACGGACGGACGGACAGACGGACTGGGGGATAGCAATAGCCCTCAGCCAAATTGGTTGGCTTGGGGCTAAAAACACCTTCAACTCGAATTTACGGATAACTCGAAGTAAATCCAAAGTTCGGAGCACCTCGAGTTAACGAAATTCTGCTGAATATTCAGGAAGAAATGAAAAGTTTGTTTTCACCTGAGTACAACTTGATCGTGTCGGTCCACTTCCTTCTGTAAATCAAGGGTATCTAGCGTTTCCTCTGTATCGCTGTCTCCTGCAACAAACACGTAACATATACATTGAGATGACAACATGTTATACACATACGTACTTCTAGTCAATCCATTACTTGTTTACACATAAATGCATCTCCCATATTTAGCGAAAACTAGAACCTTGTGACAATGTTGACCGTTGCATTACCTTTTACCGAACAAATATTTAAGTGTTAAAAAAAATGTTGGCCTAACAGATTTTCACGTACCTTTAAGCTTCGAGTCTATGTGTTTGGCCATAAGAGACACGGTCGAATGGGTGAAGAGATCTTTCACCGACAGCTCCACGCCAAAAGATTCGGCAACCTTTGCTAGCAACTTGGCCGCCAGCAACGAGTGCCTTAGAGAATATAATAAACGGAATATTGAAAAACTCAATATAAGGCTATGACAAAAATTGACCTTATAGCCCCTAATATATTTAGAGACTACCTAAGTAGAATTTCCTCTTAATTTTTCTCAATGTTTTATTTTTGTTTTGTTTTACTCAACTATTTCATGCATTATTCGGATCCAGAAAATACTAAACCGCAGGCGCCAGTGTATAGATATTGAGAATCTAGAGAATATCAACATTAATTTTTCATTTAAAAAATAATAATATTGCACCAGAAGGCGCAAACCGCGGGCGCCCGACCCACATGATAATTCTCTCTCTTATCAACATTTGCATCAACTCTCACCCTCCAAGGTCGAAGAAGCTCTCCTGTACATCGACCGACTGCAACTGCAGCACATTTGCCCACAGCGGCATGAGTTTGTGTTCCGTGGGTGTCGTTGGCAACCCCTCAGCATCTACGGTCTCCTGCTTGTTGACATCGGGAAGCGCTTTCTTGTCGAGTTTGCCAGAGGACGCTAGGATCGGGATGCTGAAAGCAAGGAAACATATACGTTAAGCTTTCCTCAGAATAAAAAGTGTACGGATACATGTTTGTATATTGAAATTTTCTGTTGTGAGGTGTTATAACATGGAAGAGTAAGTGAATCTTAGTTCTTAGATTACTTAGATTCAGGATAATTATGTTACTACGTTTTTTTTCTTCATGTAATAAAAAGAACCAGAACGATAATTTATAGAAGAAAAAAGCCACTCTACAAAATATCATAGGTAATATTTGAATACGAACGATAAACCAACGCAATTTGCAGGTAATACACATATGACTGACTACACGTAAACGAATACACTTAGTAGTTTACCTGCTAAGAAACACGAAGTACGAGGGTATCATATAAAACGGTAGGCGTTTCTTGAGAGCGGCCCGCACTTCCTTCTTGGTGACACTTCCTTCGGGCACGATGTAGGAGACCAAATACTTGTCTTCGCCCTCTTCTCCCATTACCAGCACAACACAAGCTGAATAAATGATTTGCAATATGTATGTAGATGTAAAGTAGAATTGTAAAATACCGGGAGGTTTCTTTCATAATGAAAAGAAACTAGAAATGTGTCCGTTGGAGCACGAATGGCCCGCTACTTATAAAGTTGAAGCGCCATTACGGGTTGGCTTTCTAGAAATTTCGCGATATTCGAGACATCTATCGAGGGCCGAACCGGATGTCGGGTGTGTATACCATCATACTATAAAACGATGAACTATCTATATAAGTTCCGACTCAAAAACGTTGACGCGGCGATACAGTTTGGCTTTCGAGAAATTTCGCGATATTCCGAGACATTTATCGAGCGCCGAACCGGATGTCGGGTGTGTATACCATCATACTATACAACGATGAACCATCTATATAAGTTCCGACTCAAAAAAATTGAA
>LQRL01076565.1:0-18038 GCA_001703475.1 Hydroides elegans
AAAAAAAAAAAAAAAAAAAAAAAAAAAAAATAATATAAGATCAATGTAATTTCCGGAATTTAAAAGTACGACCCACATAAGTCAATTCGGAGTTTCTCAGGGTTGAGCGATAAAGCCGGATTGTTAATTATTTTACCATTTTGGGGTTAACATCTGGTATAAACATATAAATAAAAAACATTGGAAAATTTGAAATTGAATTTTTGTGGACAAGCCATGGAGAGTTAATGCGTTTAAACCACCGAAATATATAAAAATAATTATTACAATCCATATTCCGAAATATATGTCGAACTTTATCTCTAAGTATGCGTACACTAGGCAGGATTTTGGCCTTTTACCAAAACTACCCGTTTCAATAAGTTGAAACGGGTCCTAAGTTGAAACACTTTTTAATAACGTTTCTCTAGATTATCAAAATTAGGGTAAAATTATCTGAAAACATCAAATGTGTATTGTAAAAAACACATTTTATGTATATGAAATATGAATTTATGACTTGTTCCTGCATTTTCTGTTTTAAAGAAAGAAATTAGTTTTAGATGTATGTCTTGCTTTCTTTGCGTTTACTTAGCTGCACAGTAAAAAGAACGAATATTTAAGTTCGGTAAAAATGTTGTTAAATGATTATAAAAACATATTAAATACATAATTAAAGAGAGAAACAACAAACCTTTAGGTAGATGTAAACAAAATATTAAAAGTGTTCGTGAAACGTTTCAAATAAGACACAACAAATAAAAGTGTTCCAAATAAGGCACAAGTTGAAACATCTTCATAAAAGTGAATATTTTTATTCACAAGCATTAAATAATGCAACCATTCACATGGTATATTACTAGTCGGGATAGCTTTCGCCTCAAATAAGTTCAATTCGATTAGATACTTAATAAAAATGAAATTTAAAATTTTAATAAAAATGTGTTTTAACTTTGGGTCACATTTTACGACATCCCGTAATAACTACGAAGAAGCTTATTTATGTAGAAGTATTGTCAATACCACAAAAAAGTTGGTGATTTTTTTAAAAATGGAAAATCAGTCTATATATCCATTGAGTGCACCTTTTGATAGTAAAGCATTCGAGCACTTCGATGCAAGATGCGATCAGGGACGAGTGTTGCATGCCATTGTCGTGATTGTGTCTCCCGTGCCATTGTGTCCCCGATGTAGCCATTCGCCATTGTGTAGCCATTCGCCTCTACCTAAAAATACGACATAAATTTAATAAAGTATAACAATTGTGGTTTAAATTATAACCGGGGTTTTGCTCTTAATTACGAATAATTGATGCATAGTGTACCGGCAATATGTCTTTTAAATAAGAAGGTTCATGGTAAAACTGCTAAATATATTTACCCTCGTGTATATTTCTTGTTGACTTTGACTTATAACCAAGTCGCATGTTTATGTTATGGGGGAAAATCGTATTAACAGGTTTTGTAATTTGTATTTTCAGAATTTTAAAGGTTTACGCTTATTAATTTCTTCTTTGAAGATCAATTTCATTCTTCTTGGCGGCCAAGATTCTAATCATGGTAAGTAAGCACAAATTATATTTATGTCATAATATCTAAATAAGATATGTGAAGCTTGAGCAACCGATACTTGAATGAAATGTTGTTTGAATATTTTTATATTACATTGATAATGATTATATTAATAGTTCCTCCATATGTAAAATTTATTTACTTAACCGAAATAAAATAACAAATGAAAATAATCATTATTCCTATATTTTTTTTGTGGAAATATTCCATGGGAAATTTAAAATTATTAAAAACAGCTCGTTGTCACGGTTGTGTTTAAGACATTCATATTATTAAACCTTATTTTATTTAAGGGAACTCAAATCAAAGATGTCAGTATAAACGATTCATACCCGAAGTCATTACTTTTGGAGAAACACATACAGTATATCGACAAGTATGGAAGACAGAAACAAGACTACGTAAGTTCATTTCTTCTTTTTCCTATGGGCTGCAACATTAACTAAAATATACTTTGTCAAATTTACAAAGTGACTGCAGAACTCCAGGGCAAAAAAAAATAAATAAATAAAAACGCTCTTAAATGTTTATATAAATGATTTTTCCCCATTTTACTTGGGCCAAAGTGTCGCAAGGACGTTTGAATCACCGTGGCCCTTGGACTTTCTGCTTGACCCGTTGCTTAAGATTCACCGTGTAACAAGAAAAACACTTTCAAAGGGTATTATTTAGTTTTATATAAAAAAACGCCATTGTTTTTTATTTAATTCGAATACTCCTTGGACAACTTACGTTTCCCTCCTATTGATGATCCCACGTAGAACATTTCTTAAGCTTTGAAAGTTTACGTTATGATATGATATACATCCTAGGAATATGTGATGACCGAGTATTTGCGTATGAGCGGAATCTACTGGGGCCTCACCGTCATGGATCTGATGCACGCATTGGATAAGATGGACAAGGAAGAAGTGATAGCGTTTGTCAAGAGTTGCCAGCATGATTGCGGGGGCTTATCAGCAAGTGTGGGTCACGATCCTCATTTGCTATACACATTAAGTGCTATTCAGGTAATATTATTGCTGCACGTTTAAAATACATGAGGTTTGTTTTTAGAATTATTCTTCAAAACTTTAGAGGATGCTATGATATATATGAGAATATGATATATTGGAGGATACATTGTGTTATGTTTGAATTGAAAAAGATTTGTGATACACAATTTTACAACTGAAAATGCGATAAACATATGTCGACGATTGCGTACAGGTGTTGCTAATAATTATTGTATTAGCTTTCTATCAGTTTGTCAAACGACTAATATTTAGATAATATTTTCAGATCTTAACTCTTTATGACGCCTTAGATGCAATCGATACCGAAAAGGTAGTATCATACGTGCGTAGTCTACAACAAGAAAATGGCAGTTTTCATGGTGATAAATGGGGAGAAGTGGACACGCGCTTTTCCTTTTGTGCCGTTGCCACTTTAGCTCTTTTAGTAAGTTCTTGAAGTTAAGTATTTGATAGCTGAAAGTCGGTAACGAACTATATGTGACGTTCAATGACTGCTTGACGTTACACTGAATATGATAAGAGCGAACCGAAAACGCATTCGAAATCAAAAATGGATTTTAAAAGAGGAAAACATTTTAACTGAAAGCCCAACGAAAATGCAAACATTTTTTTTTGGAAGAGGACGACACACTTTGATTTAATTTGTAAATCTATTATGTTTTGTCCTGATATATTCTATGACTTCAGTTTTAATGCAAAATGCAAACAAAAATTGGTTTAGAAGAGGACGACACACTTTGGTTAAATGTGTATATCTATTTTGTTCTGTCCTGATATATTCTATGGCATCAGTTTCAATGCCTTTTTTATTTGCCATATTTCAATTAGAACCGGTTGGAAGAAATCAACATCGACAAAGCAGTTGAATTTGTGCTGTCGTGTATGAATTTCGACGGGGGCTTTGGATCTAGACCTGACAGCGAATCACATTCGGGACAAGTTAGTTTATGTTTGCTCATATTGTTTTCTTAAAGCTCAAATTTAGTTTTCAGACCATTATGTAAATCCCTATGTTGTAACAATGATATGAATACAGTATAAAAAACGATAATTTTACGGATACGGATACAACTTAATCATTTTTAATTAATCAAGTTTGTTTGTTTAGTACGGTTTTTAATGCATTTTTTTCTTGAAACTTAGCTCATTATGTTTAATTAGCGCTTTACGACGTATTTAATCAGTAAAAATAATTATTCGTGTTTAACATGTTAAGAAGCTATTAAAGATATAATGAAACTGTGTCATAGATGTGAGTGTTTATGATTGCGAGATGTATTTATAAGGTTATTCTGTACACGTAGCCTGAAATGTGAAATATATGCTTTCTTTCAGATTTACTGCTGTGTGGGTATGTTATCTATATGTGGGAGGTTACATCATGTCAATGTCGATATGCTTGGTTGGTGGCTATGTGAAAGACAACTACCTTCTGGGGGATTAAATGGTAATTATAGTTCAGATGTTTCTTTTGCAAATTGATTTTAAATGGTAATAGTCTGATTTGGCTATTGTGATTTTTGATGTTTGATAAAGACAATTCAACCTTGTAATTAACACATCTCATTCCTTCGAATGCTGTAATGGTCACCTGTACGAAAACAATAATACCTCTTTTTGATGTCTGATTAACGAAGCGCTGACCTCTACATAATTTAACCTTGAATTAAAAAAGGGTGTAGACAATTTTGATGCAACGATAATCACGGTATATTTTATAAGTAGCCCAAATGAAACAAATGTATTCCTATTTATTGGGGGTTGATCATAGGACTATGTGGTGTATCTCGTTGTTTCTTAAAATGAAATGCCGTATTGTTATTATTTATAATCTGCATCTATTGAAGATTGTTTTGTTAATAACATGTTTACTTTTCTAAGAAATGCTTCTTCTCAAAATGTGTTTGCCGATTTAATAAAAATCTGCTATGCTGGTTTCCGGGTAACTTGACTATTTAAAGATGTTAGCATGTGCTTATATTGCCCATAAAAGCAGTCAAGACTGCTCATAAAACCTCCCGAGTTAATTTGCATGTTTGTATTATAGAATGGGTTGTGTAAATACTCAGTCTATAAAATAATTGCTTCACCTTTTAATTAATTGATCCATTGAATTGGACTATGTTACATAGACCGAATCGTATTTCAAATGCTTGTTTGAAATAACCAATCCACAAGCTCATAAAAATGGGCAGTGTAAATTAGATTTGTGCAAGTTGTGGCACACTGTCCTTGGACAGTCTTGTTAAAACCTTATTAGATCAGGGTGACACATATGCCAGATTTCCGCCTTGATAATTTTTCGAGGTTACATGAATTTAGCCTCAACTAATACAAATTCTGCCTCGGTAATCTTGAATTACCCTCGAAATTATCGAGGGTTTCGATCCTCTTGCTACAACCTGTTATATTGTGATATTCATATCATAGTTCTTACTAATTCTGCGCCATTATTGTATCTAAAAATCATGACACATTATCACTTTATTTTACCTCTTTTTGCAAGGTCGACCAGAAAAACTTCCTGATGTATGTTACTCCTGGTGGGTCTTAGCTTCATTAAAAATTATTGGAAAAATACATTGGATTGATAAGGTAAGTATTTGTTTGTATCAATTATAATTTTAAATACGTTGAAGTTCTCTTTATTAGCATATATCGTTAATCTTATATGTGATTCTTTCATTTCCTTTAAAATTTCTCTAAAGCTTTTACATGTGGTCTTATTTATTAATGAATATATTTTCTTTTTATGTATGATTATATTGATGCGTCTATTCTTTTAGAGGCCTACACTGTTAGAACTTACAAATCAACAATTTATTTACTTTATATACTAAACTATCTATTCAAACTCTTAGAAGCTTAGTTTAGGATGTATTTTTTTCATATTTAGTTGATTTACACTGCATGCTTTTGTTTCAGGAGAAATTAACAACCTTTATCCTTGCATGTCAAGATGATGAAACGGGGGGCTTCGCAGATAGACCGGGGGACATGGTAAATAATATGCATTTTTATCGTTATGATATGAAAATTGAAATTAGAAAACTTGCTGCATGCTTAGTTATTGACAATTCCAGGAAGTTCAAATTAAAGTTTAAATTATAAACATAAACACACACATATCAGGAGAACGCAATGGAATTCCCCACACAATAAAAAATAGTTCACACAAAGGAGGTGGTGCGGTTACTGATGTTTCATGAGGTGTAGACAGGTAGAAATGTGGACAGGTAGACAGGTAGACAGGTGGACAGGTAGACAGGTAGAATTGACAATGTAAATTGAATGGAAAAATGGAATGTTGAAATTTGTATTTACAAAACTTTCAATGTGCCGACCTGTCCACCTGTCTACCTGTCCACCATGTACAAGTAAAAATCAAAATATGTATTCACAAAACTTTCAATGTGCCGACCTGTCTACCTGTCAACCTGTCTACCTGTCCACCATGTACAAGTAAAAGTCAAAATATGTATTCAAAAAGCTTTCAATGTGCCGACTTGTCTACCTGTCCACCTGTCTACCTGTCCACCATATACATATAAAAGTCAAAATATGTATTTATAATACTTTTAATCTGTCGACCTGTCTACCTGTCCACCTGTCTACCTGTCTACCTGTCCACCATGTACAGGATAACGTAAAAAAAAGTAGTCCGTCAATGTTTTGATATTCTTGCGCGTAAGTGTGTGGGGAATTCTAAAGTCGTTCCGAATTTTCAAATATTGTTTAGCATAATATAAATGATATGTTTATGACTGTAATTTTTATAAAATTTGTTTTAATGTGGCAATTTAAACTTCATTTATTCACGCTGAAATTGTATATTCTTGATCGATTACAATGAAGTTCAAATTGTATGTTCATTGTAATTTCTTCAAGTTTGATTCTGTTTGGTTTCTTTAGGTGGATCCATTTCATACGCTATTCGGAATCACAGGACTATCACTATTAGGACACGATGAAATAAAACAAGTGAATCCAGTATTTTGTATGCCACAACAAACAATTGATCGTATTGGCATAAAGGTTCAGTTACTATAGCATAGCTGACATAGTGTTAGTGTACCAATCTCATTATATATTCAGGTATTTATTTAAGTGGAAGGATGTGCTCATTTTTATTTGGCGATGTAAAAGTCCCACGAAGGAACGGTAAACGTATACAATGTGAAATCTTATTTTGTTGAAGTATCTAGTCAGAATACAACATAGAAAAGTGTATGAGAATAGATAAGGCATCAGTGCCCTATATTACATAAGATACCCGTATAAGAATAATTGTGAAAGGTGTTTTGTGATTCGAAGTTCATTCCAAATATTATTGTGTATTCTAGTAAATAAATGAACCTGATGAGTTCGTAACTTTTTGGATGCCAAATATGTGTATTGACCATTACGTAATTATACTCGCCACTTAATTAAAGTACTGGGCCTGGTAGACGGCCTTGGTGAATGATAGAATTTGAATATTTTTTTTGTGAAGCAAATACATTAGTTAGGACTCTCATCATCCAAATTTGTAAATGAAAATACATGTGCAACAATTCGATAATTGACATTTTACCGCACGGAAGGAAGTTTTTACCATGATAATCGTTGTTGATCTATGACTTATGTGCAATATAAAGTGTATATCCATGTTTTTTTTTTATTATTTAACACTCCATTGGCCTATTTATTCTAAGGCGATGTTGTTAAAGATTATTGGTAATTGATGTATGGACATTTGAAATGGGATATTAAAATAAAGCTAATGATCAAGTTTTATGATTTTATTTCGTGCAAAGTACAAAACCATCTTCTTTATCATACATGTAATAATTGCATTGCGTGATGTTGACTAATTAAGAAAACACAAAGTTGAATATATTATGATAAATACAAACAAGGAATGTCATGCCATTTTATTAGTATTCTACTTTATAGAAGTCTTATAAAGTTTCAATGTATTATGACTCAAAACATAATTTTGAAATATAACGTACGAATGTTACAAAACTAAGGGCTACTGGTTTTGGTAAAGCCCACGCTAAGCACTTATAATCTATTAGAGGTTAAATAATATTCTTCTACGTTTATCTACTGATTATACTAATATGCAAGCCAATTTTCCTGAAATCGGCAATTTCACTACAAAAACAACCAGTCAACCCGCATTATTAAATATTTTGAATTGTATTCAAGTCGTTTTCTTGTTTCGATTTATAATATATTTATTTATAATATTACTCACATACCTTTTACCTATTGACACTATATTTCAATTAGTTTTGACAGCAGTGTACTGCATTTAGGCCCCTGAATAGCGCAAAGTACCTTAAGCAATATTGCTGTTTTGACAATATTTCATTGACTGATGAAAATTACTACGTCGCTAATACCCGTGTCCGAATACACACATTTTAAGATAGCTACACTCTCTTATACCTGTTTCACGACTAGGTCTTACAAAACATTATCAAGCACTAGCCTCAAAATTCTATTACTTTTCTCCACTTTAAAATGTCCATCTTTTTCTGCTTTCAATGTCTATCCCTTTTCTCTGGCCCTTTCCTTCCTACAATTTAGCCTTCTTGGTGAAGAACTCCATTACAGCTTGTGCGCATTCATCCGACGTCCAGCGCTCGACGAGCAGTTCGCACTCACGGTCGTTGGCTGCGTGAAGTGCTTCTTTGTCGGCGTTGCGCATTAACTGCTTCGAAAACTTCAGGCTCTGTGTCAATGATAATCGTAATAATACATGATGATGATATTACTTGATATTTGAATTAATACTAGCGTATTAAAGGAGGAAGTACGGGTAGGTCAGGTTGTGACTGTTTTCTCTGTAAATAGCTACAACTCCATCAACAAATTTAGGTTTAAGATTATAGTGTAATAATGAATTGGACACAAATGTGGGGTCTTTTCAACACATATGATGTTTAGAATTAACAATTCGAATAGAATCGGTACAATCTGCAATAGTTAACCTTTTCCTAAATCTTAAATTGTTAATATATCTCATTAATTTGAAGTCAAATCTCTATTGTAGAATCACGCATTACTCACGTTCTTAGGCAGTTTAGAGAATTCACTGAGTCTCGACCATGTGTCTTGTTGGAATGAACTGTCCGGAAATATCTCAGTGACAAGACGGCACTCTTTGGCTTCCGCGGCGTTTATTTTCTTGCCGAATAACATAATCTCACTCGCCTGAGAAATAAATGATAAAAGAAATGGCTACATGTTCATTGAGTAACTTAGAAAATTAAATATGTATTAACTTGACATTAAAAAATAAACCTGACATTAACAAACATCCGACTATATTTCAGAGTATATAACAGTATGCCTATATGCTTAGGTTTTCGACGTTATATATGATAATTTGTTATAATTGGCGAGTTTGGGTAAGACACTGAAGCGTGTTAAGATGCATCAATCTACATATTTTTTTAAACAAACCCTTACAATCATTTATAACCATATCAGACATAAAATCCTCTTCATCCATACCTTTCCAAGACCCATGAGTTTGGGAAACGTGACCGAGGCGCATCCTTCGGGACTCTGTCCAAGTGCCATGAAGGGAGTCTCAAACGTGGCTTTGTCTGAGGCATAGACCATGTCGAACAGACCCAAAGTGGTCACAGCCACACCGATTGCGGGTCCGTTTATGAGGGCCACGAGAGGCTTGGGATGGTCGATGAAGGCGCTGACGAATCGCCTACACAGATTTAAAGAAGTAGACAAATTTAAAGAAATCTCATGATATATACACTGCCATTAATATGGTAATTATGTAACCACCTGAATTAATAAGCCCAATTAGCCTACGTTCGAAGATTCTCTTGTTCTCGTTGTAATTATGACCATAAAGGAGCAATCAAATGAATTTCGAGAGATAGGCATTACATCGACCTCTATCACCAATCAACATATGATTCATCAGTGTTTTTTTCCTTAACAGTTTTTTTTGTCATAATCAATATATGAGAAGATCCCTTATTCCAGGGTGCGTACAGAATTTTAATGGGCGATTTCCAGGACTTTTTGGAACCGATTTCCAGGACTTTTTGATAGATTTCCAGGACTTTCCAGGACTTTTTTGTAGACCTGATCGATTTCCAGGACTTTTTCAGGGTTTCAAGGACTTCCAGGAATCTGTACCCATCCTGGCCTTACTTAAGCGGTACACAATTGCTATACTAAGGTGATTGCCACTGGTGTTTTTAACCAAATAGAAACCACATTGATGAATAAATATCGCTAGCGAATCGCAACAACTGTTCTTGACCACAAAATCAGGATTAGTTGATTCGTCTTTTTTTTTCCATTTTTCATAAATAATTAAATGGGAACCCCCTTACTCAAGCAATACACCGCCCTCTTTAGATGCCTCGTGCATGTTGGCAGGATCGATCTCCATGAAGTTACTCAAGTCGTTGCCACTCGAGTAGTAGTCACCCGCACCTTTGAGAATCAAATCAATACAATCAATTCACAATACAATGCAATTTTAGTTTATATTAGGTGTATTAAATTGATTTGTTTTTTTAAAAGTCATTAAACATAGCCATTTTATTCTGAGTGAAACAGTAGCCTATTATTTACCAAATATCAGGATATGACCTGGAATATGACCTCTGCTATGCTATTACAAATCAATTTTTATTACTTTATAGTGCTCTTCACTTAACATCCTTTAATCTACTTTTGTTTTTCTTTCTTAAGTAAGGTAATTTCTATTTTTTTTAAACAACAACCTGTGACGACGGTGAACGCAGTTTTGGCTTTTCCGGCCGCATCCAAAGCATCGATGATTTCGTTGTACATCTGAAATGAATTAATATCCTAATTATCATTTTGCATTTTTGAATCACATAATACTAAACAAAATTGGTTAGTTACTATTAGCTTAAAGGTAAGCAATTATAACATTAACAGTAGGTATCTTATATTAGTGGTACACAATACAGATATCATATCCTATGAAATCATTTATAAATAAATTCTAGTCCCCACAAATAATGCAGTATTTACCCATTTTTATACCAAATACTGCATCTTAAACGTCAGATAACTCGATGCTAAAATATGTACCTGTCTTGAGAACGCATTCTTCTTGTTGGGTCGATTGAAGGTGATGACCGTCAAGTTATCCTTGACCTCGACCTTAAGCGTTTCCATGGCACCGGGAGCTGTTTCCGGTTCCGATGAAGCTGTGCCTTGAGCTGCTGTTAACTCGGTGACAATGTCAATGTACTTCTTTTGAGCCTCGTCCTAAATAGAGAGGGAAACAATGAAACGTCTTTAGTATTAGAGTACAATATTCATGCCTTGTCAGAAAGACTTCTTTCAAAGAATGACGATAAACAAAAACGAATGAATATCTGACATTCAAGTAAAATGTGTAAATGAGTTGTTACTATGTATCATTAATAAGGATGGATATATTTAGATCTCAGTTATACATGTATGGATATCATAATTTCGAATTAGAAATCAAGATATTTTATATGTCTTTTAGACTTATTGAAAACTACATAACCTGCTGAAGAAATTGAATTACATCAAATATGATTTTTCAGGTGAAATAAATCGAAATTCAAAGTTCTGTCTGAAAATACCTGAGAAATGTCGCCTAGTTGATTCCACGCGTCCCACTTTGCCCTGCCAACAAAATCGATCATGCCAGGTCTCTTTGAGTTCACTTTTCCAACGGTTGCCTAAAACAGAATTATATGTTATTCAAATACATATGTATAAGGTTATTTAAATCGATTTCAGGGTTGAGATTTTATAAGAATTTATAAAATTGCAATTTATAATAATGGCCCATGTGAATGTATTGACCTCGATTGATTACACTTTTACTTCTAACATCAACCAAGATGCCGTTGCGGTTTGATATCTCCTCTTTTCAACTTTCCTTGAATCATAGACTCTTTAAGCAACGCACATACAAACACATGTATTTAACACATAAGATGGCAAATATTGATCTCGCTATTCATTCTTATTGATAGTACCTGCTTAAACAACGCATACATCTGCAGCTTCACTTCATTGCCCGGATCTTCCGTCAGCGTTTTCACCTCCGCCTGGGCTTGTTTAAACTCCGCGTCATAGGCAGCAAACAAGCTACGCGTCGAGCTTAGATTTCTGCAAAATTTATATGAAATCACAAATTAGGCACCAACCATGGATACATTGTGTATTATCTGGTTTTCTTCCCTCCCCGTCCCTTCTATGCACAGCACAATCTCTAGATTATCATTAAATTTCATTTGTGTAAATGAACCTACATATACCTAGAACTTTAGACTCATTCAAAAAAATTGTGCTTGTTTATCATGCATTCTTTTTGATATGTTCAAGTATTTTAAATGAATTAACATAATTCTTATCTCCACAAAACCCACTATGTGCGGAAAAAGAAAATGCTCTAACAGGGTTCATACAATTTTTCCAGAACGCAATTCCATGACTTTTCCATGACATTTTCCATGACAAAACACACCATTTCCAGAACCCCAGAACAGAATTTCCAAAACCAGTGTTCACACTTAAGCCAAAATTCGGCAACATAATCTATTAAAACCAGTGTTCGCACTTAAGTAAAAATTCACACTGGCCCTCTGAGCCAGTAACCCTTAAAACTTACTGACCCTGCCGAAATCTTACAGGCCCGACTTCGAATACCGAAAATCAAACATTACTTTATTTTTACATTTTTACATTCACAACTATCCTTGAAATGTGCAAATGAGTTCACAAACAATTATTAGAGAATAAGCTACGAGCGCCGAAGGCGCAAGCGAAATGTTATTCATGAATCATTTAAACATATTTCAAGTATTCTTATTGTGCTAAAACCGCATTTTTGGGACTGCGAGTGCCA
This sequence comes from Hydroides elegans, assembly GCA_001703475.1. Taxonomy (NCBI): domain Eukaryota; kingdom Metazoa; phylum Annelida; class Polychaeta; order Sabellida; family Serpulidae; genus Hydroides; species Hydroides elegans. The sequence goes on from LQRL01076565.1 coordinate 12,462, forward strand.
TCTTCAATAGCATTCTTGCATCCAAGACGACGGTCGTGTATGCGGGTAGCGATTGTTAAGGATGCACAGCTACCCATATATCGCAGAATATACGAACAGCTTCGATCTCATTTGATCAAATCATTAATAAAATGTAACTGAATTGTTGAGTATACCATCGCGACCATCACCGATTTTTTCCTTTCATGGTAACCACATAAATGAATGCAAACCTGAATGACTGAAGATACGAGCGCCGGAGGCGCGAGGCAAAATTTTGTAAGCAAATACAAAACCTGAGTGACTGAAGATAAGAGCGCCGCGGAGGGGCGTGCGAAAATTTAGTAAGTAAATACAAAACCTGTATGGCTAAAGATGCGAGCGCCGGAGGCGCGAGCAAAAATTACCCGACAAGAATTGAGGGAACGATAAACAAATTACAATATTTTGAACAATTTCCGGAATTCATTCTGACCCGTCGGGCCACAAACTTCAAAAAGTTAATAGCTCGGTGAAAAAATAATTGTCCCGGACCACCGTTTAATGCGAACACTGATTTTAACCAAGGGACAAACATGAATCAATATTGTTCTTTCAATGTAGCCTAAAAACTAATAACTTTTCCGTCGTCCAAGTGTAAAATCCGTTCATTATTCAAAATACCGCGCGTAAACAAGTGTATCTTAAATGTTAAAATTGACACACGGAACGGAGGATAGCACTAGCCCTCATGCAAATTGGTTGGCTTGGGTCTAAACACGTAAGAAATTTACCTAATGCCAATTTAAAAGTAAGCATACACCCATATATTGAAAATAAAGTATTTATAAAACAAAAACAAAATCGACATTTTTTTTCAAAGAAATAATACATAATATTTTCTAATTACAGAAATTGTAAAAGCATGCTTTTTCCATGACATTTTTGTAAAATTCCATGACATTTCCATGACTTTTCCAGAAAAACAAAATGCCATGACATTTCCATGACATTCCATGACAAAAATATTTTTCCAGGTTTTCCAGGTTTTCCATGACATGTATGAACCCTGTCTAAAAGATGACTAAAAGGTGGAGAATCTTCATCATGACCGCTTATAACTCCATGATTTCGCTTGATGATTCCCATTTTCGTTTGTCACTTACAAATAAGCATTTAAGGGTCCATTTATAAAAGTACATTAGTTCACTAATGACAGGACGACCAACATCCGCTATTCCAATTAATGTATATGGGAACTCATCAAACAAAAGCAGGATTCATATAAAATGTAACAGACTGTCAAAAATGATGTCACGAATTCATACTTAAAATCCGCGACAGTTTCATATTTACTCAGTAAATATGTTCCTTCAACGCCCCATAAACATGCGACGTTGATTTTTTAACTGGGAAATATTTGTATTATTTAAGTGATCAACATTTTTTTCATCAACCCGATGATAAATTATGGTTTAATCTTTTTGTGACATAAATCTAGTCATTGGTTTAGGGCCTGAAAAGGGAACACTTTTTGACATTCGTCATGAGTAATCCAGTAAAATGGTGGGTTTGTTTTCTCCTTAAATAGACTTCTGGGCCGAATAAACGACAACCAAAAAGCGATGGAAAACAATTATATCATAATGGATATTCGTTTATATAGCATCCAAAAAGTACGTACACGTTTTACGTTGCCTCTAAATTGAACATAAAGTAGTAAACTGGTGTGCGATGCAGTAAAAAAAAAAAATGTTGGATATAAAAAGAAAAATTTTAATAAATTGGCATAATCGTGATTATGATGTCTTGCTTTCCTCCGTTGTGTGCTGGATAGAATAAATAGAATGAAATGATGGTCCCATTATATCCAGTACAAAACCAAAGTTTTACTATGATTAAAATAAATTGAGAAATATCGTGGATGTAAAAAAAAAAACTTGAATTGATGATATGGATTTATCATAGAGGGCTCTACGTTCGTTTTTTTTATTGAATGATTCAAAATGGAATTCAACCACGGACACATGAGTGCAGAAGATGCGAAAATCATTATACCTTTAGCAATAGTTTTGAATATAATAACCGAAATTTGCTTAATAATGAGACTTATTTTACAGTTTATTTGCCCAGTTTTTAGAACTAAAGCTATGAAATTGCAATTCAATGTGTGTTTATCACAATTCATTACGATGACAATGTACATATTGGGAGTCAATTTCCCACTTTCCAGTTGGATATGCATGATATTTTCTGTGTTTGATCATTACATTATACTGTCACAATTTGTATGGTTAATAATTCTAGCAAATGACATAAGGCAACGGATGTTGAATTCCAAAAATATAAACCCGATCGATGGTACCAGTTGGATGGATATCAGAATACATCTAATCTTTGGATGGGGAACATCTTTAATATTCCCTTTAATAGGGATTCTGCTCCAGTATTCAGGGGAAATACAGGATAAATACAAACCCCGATACGGAGTAAAATCATGTTGCTTTCAACCAGAGAACATTGAACAACTTATATTCTACGTTCCACTTTTTCTGGCTATTTTCATAAATATCGCTCTGTTTGTCTTAATTTGTATAGGGCTACGCAAGGCATTCAAAACAAGAGATGAGCTTATCAGTGGTCATAAACCATATATTTGGACATACATGAAACTTTCCCTCTTAATGGGCATGAATTATGTATTGGTTTTCCTTCTTCCTTTTGTGAATAATTTCATTTTCTGGTTATCAATCCTAATAGTTCATGCTTTGCATGGCATTTACGCAGGTGCAGCTTTCGTTTTTACTAAGGATGTCTACACAAGCATATTTGGCACGAAATCTGAGGACACACCGAAAAGGAGTTTAGAAGAAGCGATTGTCTCACGAAGGAACTCAACATAAATCAGACAGCTCCCTTCTATAGAGGGTTTTCAAGAACTGCAAATTGCAGATGAACAGTTAAAAAAAGATATTGTATATTCCCGCTAGAGATTGTTGTAATAATAAAAACATGTTCCTCTTTGAATAAATGTGCTAACTTAATACAGTACAATGCTTCTTTTCTTTTCTTTTAATGTGCAAAGCCAAGTCGCACAATATCAAAGCGAATCCAGAAAGTGAGGATTTCGGTTAAGGATTTTGGTTTTTTGATGATAAAAAGGTATATACTAAAACAGGCACTTAGGTACTAAATACTAAGCGAATCGGGAACAATAATGATTACAAAGATGAATTTTCTCGAATTTTTAAGAAATCAGAATGCATTCAAGTACTATTATTATTTTACGACATTCGACGTAAACATAAAATGATTGATCGATGTTCTTTGAAATTTCAACCTCTGTGCACATATTGTTATACATAGTCTCTACATTTGCCATCTCATTTGATTTAAACATTTTTTTACCAGTCTTTTTAAAGTTAACTAAACACTTTAAATATGTAAATACCACTTGCGCGCAAGCATTGATTGCATCATAACAGGGCTATGAACCATGTTTTTTTTTTCTCAGACAATCGTAATCGTGTAAGTGTTCCATGGCAATACACTCTTACTGCAGTTTCAGAATTCGGTATATTGTGCGATACCAACTCGTGATTACACTACATCTTTGAACAAGTGAAAACATTACTCGAGATATGTTATAATAAGCATCACGTTCGTTTCTTTGCATAAAATGTGAATATATATGTTAAAAACAACTTATATTTTATATCCTCATAAAATAATGTTAAACCGTCTAATAACATAATAACATGTGCATCATTCTAGTTATATCATCACAGCGTGCTTTAGAATATAACTGTTCAAGATATCTAAGGTTTTCAAATTGGATTTTAAAAATTCAGTTTTACTTGTTCAAACCTGAACATTACAGTATAACATTTCGTTTATGTTATGTAAATGTTCATCATTACTTTCCTACTGTGTTATGTAAATGTTCATCATTACTTTCCTACTGTGAACCCTGTCTTAGTTGCAATTAGGTCCCACACCAAAATGTCGGATGCCTACATTTGTCCTCAACAGTTCTAGCCTGTACAATATTCGGTTTCGAAAAACCGCTGTTTTTTTTACATTTTGGTCAAATTCGGCCAACTTCCGGAGGTGAATTTTGCCGAAACTGTCAAAAGGCACATATGCACACCAAGATCTTTCATTTGAGTCTATAAACAAGTCGCTATGACCTTCCGTTCAAAAGTTCTGGCCCGTACAAGAAAGCGATGACAGACGGACGGACATACGGACACTCCAACTCTCTAGGCCCCCAAATTTGGCGGTGTGGCCGCACAAGTCCACTTGAAATCCCCACTTGCTTATAGACATTTCCATGAATCTTTTCTCTATTGAAGTACACTTATTGCTATCTGAACTTTGTGGCCTACTGTAAGGGTGGACCCTCGCGCGGGCAAAAGACATTTGCCCACGATTTTCAACTTGCAATTTGCGTAATTGTGTGTGCCGAAGCATGTATCTTAAATAGATGATTTTTGCACAGTATTTATTTATATCAATTTGATATTCGAAATTGCGCGAGTGTCGTCTATAACGACATTCGTACCGTAACATCTTCCGAAAAACGAGCAGTGTATAAGCAATGCTTCAGCAACAACAATGGCAAAGCCGGCAAGAAAGAAGTGCGCAAGCAAAGATCATGATGTTCTATAACATATAGCACGGAATATTGAATATCCAGTCACCAATCATTCTACATCCTACCGCAATGGGTGGCCATAGCAACGGCTACCAAGTACCATTCACTCGCACAATGATCTACCAACGATTCTTCTTCTCGGATACTATCAGACTACGGAACTCAGTTCCAGCCAGCGTTGCATCATGTAATGAAGCTCAAAGTTTCTACCGGTAGGTGCAATCCCACAACTTTCGATAAACACATGCACATTTTTAGTGAACGCTGTAAATAGCCGTACATGTATAGTCACATCATGTTCTTGTTTGTGTAATGCATCAAACGCATGTAGTGCGCAATAATCGAAAGGGCATGTCTAGTTCGTTTTGGTGAGCTGGTGAGCATAGATGGACTGAAGGACAAGTACACGGGGCTGATGAACATTAACCATATGGTGGTGTGACAATAAGTGTCCTGGCTTTATATAGTTAGTATAAGTAACATTTCTAAATTATCCTGCTAAAAATATGTTTTTTTTTCCAAGAGTCACTAATTTTGCCATTTTCACAATATAAAAGCTTTGACCGCCTCCATATTGTGACCACCCTTGTATGATGGACGAATGAGGCACAACATTGAAATGGAACAAATCTAAAATTAAAGGCTCATTTGTTTAATTGTTTATCCTTACTTGTTGAGATTTTGTTCAAAATGTAGTATTCATGTGTTTTGAATGCGTTGTAAAAAGATGAACTTTAAAAAAGTGAAACTCATAACATATGAACTCTGATATTTTGTTCCGTGTCCATGTCCTCAAAATAGACCGTGTCACTATTAAAGCGCCTGCGCACTGATCGAAGTGAAATGCAATTTCCGTTTCTATGGTAAACAATTACTTCCTGGTTCATTAAAACAATTTTATTTCAATAAAGAACAATTCCTTCCAATCCCAATAATTAGAATTGATAAATTAAGACATTCAA
>LQRL01076572.1:0-13199 GCA_001703475.1 Hydroides elegans
GGTTCACGCGGTTTTATTGATAAAAGTAATGAAGGCAAATTAAAATCGTTTTTTAGAACTGTCTCCAATTCGCCACCAAAGTGGTCAGATATTAAAAAAACTCTGTCGGGTATAAGCCTCTTGGGCTCATTTATTATCTTTTCATCAAAGTCAGACACTGATCGGATTGAGCCACCGCTAGTAAAATCATCTGCCTTTTCAATGTGACGGTTATTTATAATAATACGTTTCTAATTTGTACAGTTCTGTGGTCATTAGTTTTAACCTTAGTATTATCGTTATGTACTAATACCTGTCTGAATATAATGTACTCTTGTATGTGTTTATTTCCTATGACAATAAACATCTCAAACTAAAATTGATCAAAATATTTTTAATCATTGTTAAATCATATTTTGAACTTATGCATTTCTTTTTATGCCTAATTTTCAAGGGGCACCATAATCAAACGAAAGTTATGACGACTTCAATATATGTTTTATTTCATATATAAAGGTGTGCGAAAAAACATGAAATTACCCGATAGAGGCCAAACTTCCCAATCAGTATTGTTGGCTGAAAAAAAAGACAAACGAAAGAGGTATCTATTAGATCATTCAATCTATGGATGCTTTCATGTGTTTTTTTTTCTAAATTAAATAATTTTGTGTAACATTTATTAAATAGTTTTCGTGGTAAATGAAAAGTGAAAAAAAACTTAAACAAAAAATGATTAAGTAATATATGTTTAATTTCATTTAAATAAACTTGCAATCTAATACCGTTGGTGGTCCACACTTGCGCCTTAAAGCCGGCATAAAAAGAACTCTGTTCCTCTTGAGGAGGTTTGAAAGCAATTTTTAGAACTGGTCCATCGAATGCAAAGGCTCGTCGCAGTAATCTACCGTCAGGGGTTAGTAGTTGATCTCGATAAGGTTGGTCATTGCCGTCCAAAAACTAAAAAAGAAAAAAAAAACAGTCAATATGATAAATAAACGTTCTTTATTTTAAAGATTACCAAAGGTGTTTGAGTTGATTTGGTATCTATATTATTGCCCGGGGTGAATTAACATGTATATCTATTGTCAGTCTGTCCATTATTAATTTTGAGACTGAGTTGATTTTATCTGTTAATTTTTGTTGACTAAAAGCAAAAATTAAACTGTGTTATTTTTAGATATTTCTGCAGTGTTTGTATATTTATAATTCGATTGCCCAATATCAATTCTGTGATATTTTTATTCATAGCTTCTTTTTCAACTGTATATATGATTACATACATGCTAGTATGAAGAACACCAGGCTTGTTTAGAAAGTGGAACATGACCTATATTGACCTTAATAATACTGTGGGGTGGCACATCCAAGTCACTGAATTGCATGCGGATCTTTTGCGCAGATGATCCAACGTATCGCAAAGTGGCTATGAAACCATGGCAACAAGAGTCTGGATAACCCGTCATGGTAACCTCTGTTTCATGATCATCACCAAGTTTAAAAGTCCTTTGCTCGACTCTAGCATCTGATGAAAGGTATAAATACATGCATTTGCATAATATCAATTCAAAAACAATAATAATAATAATAATTTCTGATTTCATGAAGTCAGCCTATGATAAAATGAATTACTAATTAATAACTGTTTCAGAAAACAGCAATAACAATGTTATACAACACAAATTAAGTAAATTAGACCAGATGCTTAAAACACAGAAATATATCAGAAATCAAGTGTCCGAGAGAAAATAAGCATTGGTGTGTGTAAGCGTTTAATAATGACCATGGCATATATCACTGTTAATATCTTTCTTCATTTATGTCTAAAAGTATTTATGTTCAAACCAATATTGCGCGAGCAGTAACAGAAACCCTAATCATCAAGTTATTTTTTACTTACCTATAGCGTGGCAGATGAAAATCGCACACAATATATAGTCTATCGCCCCTTTCATTTTCCTGTTAGTAAACATATTATTCGCATTGCAGCGACCCTGAAATGAAAACGTGAAATCTCCTAGATTCCCAATAATTTGTTAACTTATGCAGCCAATATTTTTATGTGAAATATCATATATTCTAGGTTAATGTCACTTTTTATGTCATTTGCTAGAGTATAAAATGGTTTTGTTTTAGAACAACATTTCTATCTCATAGTTACGACTCAAATCGATAGAGTGAACACTTTGTCAGTTTTTGATATTTTATTAAAACTTGACATTTAATTTCCAAATGTTTATTTCTCGGTAGATAGTATTGCACTGTATTGAAATCCGGTAACACTGATGATTGTGTGTATTTGGGCATTTGAGGAGTATGAATTTGTAAACAAAATAATTAAAGGGTGCATTTATGAATACGACCCGACCACACCCAAAATCTGGAGAATATGATCTTAAACATAACAAAATAATTCTTTCATTTTTTTTTTCAAATTAAAAATGCGGTCCAATAGCACATCTACCCATTCGGGGCCGTCTAGGTACTTTTAGGATTGTTTAACTATGAGTGCGATTAACTCCTGCTCTATAGTATATAGGCCTGGCGTATATCTGCGATCATCGGGTGTGGAAATGACCCACCGGGGCTATTAAGAGCTCGATCAGCCTTGAACAATTGTGCAGAGAAAGTGCAAGAACGCTCTAGCTAGTGAGATGTTTGGGGACAACGATATAGCACCAGAGTTATAAGGCGCTATACAAATAATATGCACAACTTAAATTCTAAGTTCAAGGGTGAACATGAGACACTATGTTCCAATTAAACAAAATATTATCCTTAATATATCTCATACCTTTATTATTGTCGGCAACTTACGTTTCAATATTAAATGAAGATAATGTACATATCAACATAATGTGAAATTGTGGGCTAAGCATGTAAAGTATCTTTGGCAAAATCTGGAAATGGCAAAAGCTGTATTTTGAAATTTGCCTTAGGTGTATATCGTATCTCATGTTCGCATAGCTTCTCTTGTAATACGACTCGTAACAATTGCGGTGTCTGCCCTAGCTCTAAATAGTCCTTTACATATGTCTGCGACACACTTTGGCCATTAAAATCTACGAGTATGTCTGCCTGGTATCCTATCCATAAAATCCATTAAATATCAATATCAAGACAAGAAAGAGATGACAGAGATATCCCTCATCTTAGACTGAATGCCTTAACATGGCGAAACAAAGTGACCATGAAGATGACAACACATTACTTTTCATACAGTCGTTGAAGTCTGAATCTTTAAGAAAAGGTGGGCGATAATAAATGATCTATAAAGAAAATGGGTTAAACCTGTATTTTAAAACATTTGGGTCATATATAGTTGCATCTAGATAAGTGCAAAAATAGAAAACGTCCATATACAATTGAAAGGCACTCACCACTTTTAGATATAAGGAAAAATATTAAAAAATAATAAATCAGAAGTGGATATCATAAATTAGTTTTAATGTAAGATTTCAAAAAAATAAGTTTCGGGTATTTCGGAAGAGAACTCAGGTACCCGGTGTAGCAGTTGTTGTTAATGTACCGTAAATAAACATAAAATTTGGATAGATGCAAATAACTTCTGCTTTTGATAAATACGAATTTTAAGAGATAAGATATTATAGATTTCACGGAGTATATTGGTCAGGTTTGTCAATTAGGATTTATATATAAAAATTGTGATTTTGTACGAGCTGTCAAACCAGGAAATAAGTTTTTGACAGATTTGACCTCAGATTGACCTAGTTAGACCAGCGGATTGGTTTTGTAAAGTAGATCCCACGCCGTTAGAGCATTTTCCAATATCATAGAATGTTATGTCTTAAAATATAATCTTATAAGCTTTACCTTGGTATAGATCATTTTTATATATAAATTAGCATATAACGCGTTCTGGCCTGTTTGCTAGCCGTCACCCTTTTGAGACCTATTTCGGGCACTGGCAGTTTAGTGATTCGGTTCGGGTCAGCCGACCGAATACTGGACTGTGAGTGGCCGAACATCGAAAAGGCGATAAGAAGCGGCATTCAGTTTGTAATTTGATTCAGAAGAAAGCGTTGAAATTCAAAGAAGTTCGATACGTATTTTCGGTGGATTTTGGAGTAGAATTTTATTCGTACAAAGGTCAGTAATTCATGTTGGAGTTTTTAGGCGTATAATCGGAGTTTTTAAGGTGTCAGTCTATTGAACTTATCTCGATCGAAGTCGGTTCAGCCACTCTAGCAGTTTTCCGAAACTCGCTCGGCTGTTCCTCTCTAAATTCACAAGTTCTCTCGACACATAATAGTCTCCTCTAAATGCCTCGCAGTTCCGACATCGGTTCATCAAAATTCTCATATTTGTAACATTTTTTGTAAGGGTCAAATTAGTAATATCAGTAGATTATTATGGGGTTGTTTTTAAGGCATTTTGTCATGTGAAATTATAGTTAGGGCCTGGCGAAGTGCTGCCCAAAATTCATAGTAATGTTTGTGTGATTTAAAACCGTTTCTTAGAGCACGTTACATAGCTCTCTATATCTCTAAATTTCCGATACTTTTGTGGGTTTTTCTATGTCAAAATTGTACGCTTCGATGCATGTTACATAGCTGTATTTTACCAGGATTAATTCACTTTTTTATATGTATTCTTGTTGATTTTTTTGTATAAGTGCCGACCGATTGTCTGACGATTATTGTGGTTCCTTTTTGAGAGTTATATCTGACTTCTATTGTCGAATTAATGTAAGAGTTTTGTTCAATAAAATACCCTGTGTTTAAAACTATATATTGCCTATCATTTTGCCTCTTTCGATCTCATAATTCGTCAATACATTAGCTTTGCTCAGGGTTCCAGTCCATGAGCTTATTTCACATAAAATAACACACAATATCAATTAAAACATACATAGAAGTAACGCCGAATTGTCTCGATCTATTCCAGATAGTTTGACGAAGCTTCTACACCGGGAAAAGGGAGGCAATTACATATATAACAGTTGTTTTGTATAATATATAAATTTGATATAGTTGATTAATTTTGGAGAAGTGGTTATGTCGTCGTGCGCTGGGCGCAGTTGCAATGAATTCGGCAATTGGTTCGATGTCCGAACATTTTTGTCATCTTAAGTCAATGAGTACTACATATGATATATGAAAAGCATCCGCGAGGTGTTCATAAGAAAGTGTTCGCTTCCAGCATTGTTCCGAATGTTTAAATTCTAAGTGGCTCCATGGCTACAATTATTTTAGGAACAGTTTTTTTTTGTCCTTTTTTTTCTGTTTTCACTGACTCATAAAGAAATGACCACAATGCAGCAGTCAGCTAAACGGATTTTCACGTTGTGTGTGTGGAATAAAGGTCTAGGCCCCCATAGCTGAACATGCATGTGCGTAGAATATATGAGGTTTTAAACTCTAAATTATAATCCAAAATTAATTACTTAAACTAGTTATGACAAAATTCTCGAAAATAGAGACCATAAAAAAAATAGGACCATAAATTGACCATTTACACCATTCACACAGGATATCCCATAAAACACGGAAACTACAGCTATGAAATGTTATAAGAGACTGCTCAGTCGGTCGCTTAGTCCTTAGATGCTTTATAGAAATATCATAAAGCTATCAAATTTCCCCCGAGATTAGTAAACTGAGAAGCAACAAACGCCTGTTTTTTTTGTATACTCGGACAATGTTTATTTTTACGCTTTATTGCCTATCGAGGATAGAATATTACAACGTTGATTAAACAAATATTTTGCATTAACCTTATTTCGACCTCCTTTGTAAGACAAGCAAAACTTGACTAAGATAAATGATATTTTGATTGGGTGATAGAGTAATAAGTTTCAGTAAAATAATAATGTTTACTTAATAGAAAAACTAGTTATGTGGCATTTGATTTTCTAAGGATGTTTAATATATCACTAAAAATATGATATCAACGCAAAACAATTGAATAATGCGATATATTAAACAGCCGAAAATTACAGAAGAAGACAAATCTACCTTTTCAAAATGGATACAAAGATTTATTAAACCTTTGAAAAGACTGAGTCCAGGGTGTAGCATAAGGGTCGAGGGTAAATCAAGATTACCGAGACAGAATTGAGGTACCCTCGAAAAATTACCGAGAGAGAAATTGAATGTACCGAATCAGATTTTTGTCCAGGGTGTAGCATAAGGGTCGAGGGTAAATCAAGATTACCGAGACAGAATTGAGGTACCCTCGAAAAATTACCGAGAGAGAAATTGAATGTACCGAAGCAGATTTTTGGTTTATCTTCGACAAATATCGAGGTTAAATCGAATCTACCAAGGGAGAAATCATGTATCCTCGAAAAATTACAGAGGCAGAATTCTGGCTTATGCTATACCCTGTAGACTTGAAAAGAATGTTAATCGTAAGGCTTTAAAAACATATTACACATTAACAAAATTTATACATTTTATTCTATGGATAATCAATGATAAACAAACTGGGTAATTAAACAAATCGATTAATATATATTAAAAGAAATATTTGGATAATTAAACAATGGATATTGAATGTAAAATAATTCATTATCTTCAATTTTCATACTCCTGGGATGCAAATAACAGAGTAAAATCTACCATGGAAATGGCAAACGGTCAAAAATATTGCATGATAGATACAGTTGCAACGAGCATTAAAACATGTATTCTGTCAATACGACCCGGTTTAAACCCATAGTGTATGATAATACAAAAAATACTGTTAAGTTCCCACTCGAAAATACAAACAATAAAATATGATTTTGATAAATAAAGTTTTACCCCTCCAACAAAACAGCCTGACAATTCACATTTTTTTTTTGTGTGTTTAAATATGTGATTAAGTTTCTAATTTAAAATAAATTAATGCTTCTTTTTTTTATATCGAACATTTATGTTCAAATAATCGTTTGAAAATATGCAACACCTAGAAAACCATATCATAATGCCCACACATACAACAGTATTCTAAGCAAGCATGGAGCTTTGGCCTTTTAGAGGCACCCAGCAGCAAAGTAAATTTGCCGGGTTCCCATTAGAATTGAATTTCATTTGGGGATGTATAGAAATATATATGGCTATGCATTAAGAGGAAAATATTTACGTAGAAATCAATCGCATATCAAATCATCAATGAATAAAAACGTTGTTGTATAATCGATCAAACACAAATACATTAAAAACCATGCTACATCTTGTATATAACAACTACAAAAACAAGTTTATAGATTTAATGTTCCTTTAATGTAGAACTACCCCTGGTGAGTAAATCTGATAATAATTCGTATAAGTGATACGCTGAAGGTTTATATGGTCCCAAAAACTATAAAATCAAGAGAAACGTTCATTTTTATGACAAAACAAGTCATTTTTATATGCAATAAAAAAGATCTCAGGGTCCTATGTTTAAAGATTGTATTGCTGAAGTCATTCATAAAGTACCTTATGAAATGGAAACAACCATTTCATGTAAACAATTTCTTTATATCCATTTATGATATATTTATTATAAAATATCAAAATATCACATACTAATTCAACGTGAGTTTAAATCATATGTTATGTCATAAATAATACAATCAAAATTGATAAATTGGTTTATATAATATCAGCATTATTCTCTGCAAGATAATTGTGCTAAATTTGTATTATTTTACAATAAAACAAAACAATTTTATAATTGAAATAATATATTATCAGTTTATACACGACTGGTATGCAAACATAGAAAAGCATAAATGATTAATGAGAAAAAACGAGTACATCTACGCTAGGCCATTATGTGCTATGATTCAATATCTTAAACAAAACTTAATTGAAATGTAAAGCAGGATTACATACTAATTCATTAATTAAAAAAATAATTTAAAAAACTTACATACATTTATGATGAATGCGTATGTTTGGTACAATTTTTATATAAAACAATAGCAATATTTTGATTTTTAAGTTTTTTATTCGCATTTTGAAAAGTTTAATTAAACTGATAAATTTCCCACGTGTGCTTAATCAAATTGGATTATAAAAACACGCAAAATTGTTATAACATTTATAATTTATAAATTTATATTTGATTAAAACATAACTGATATATTTATTATGGAAGCCATATGTATATTATTAGCACATTTATATCAATTATAAAAACACATATAGTAAAAATGCAACACAATATTATATGATTGATTTACTTGTCTTTTTTATATAATTGCATGCTTGAAAATTCTGAAATTAAAATGTAACCTTTAATCTAATGGTTTTATTTAAATATTTAAAATATATTGCCAAGCTACAAACAAAATCCAATAAATATATTTGACTCTAATATTATTTTACATGGAAATCGATTTTACAATAACCCTAACTGGAAACATAATAGAATAATCATTTTCAAGCACTCCAAGGCTGTTTATTAAAAGTTTTTGTCTAAACATATTGATCATCTAAAACCTTTTCGCCTATTGCAAACCATTACAATAAAGACCAGCACCAACAACAAAACTACCACTCCGACCGCAATCCCAACAATCTCTGCAAGAAAAATAATTGAATATTATCATTATAACGAATATCTTACATTATTAAAAAAAATTTTCAGATGGATATTTCAAAAGCAAATTGAAATGTTAAAGATATGTTTTATTAAATTTAGAACAAACTTGGAAAAAAATATAAATATTGATCTTATTATATCTTTAAAAATGTAACTCATCCAGATAAGGTTAAAGCATAAGCACATTTAATTTGTAATATAATATAATATTATATATAATCCATTCGCACCTTCTAGTTTAAGTTTTCGCATCGATTGAGACTTTTCTGCAACAATTATATGGACCAAACATTTGATTGACTGTAGGTACATATATTGATGAATGATATGTTATATTTTTATTCCAAAATATTCTATATTATTCCACAGTATCCAATTTTACAATATTTAGGCATTAATTATTAATTGTTAATTGAATATTGTCTTACAGTTGTGCTAATCAGTATAGAGCAAAGTTAAATATAAACGTGGTATTAACCTTTTGATCCGTCAATCGTATGTGCAGATGTTACTTCGGGCTCTTGAGGAAAAATGTATAATAATAAACATCTAGGTAATTCATATGCAACATATACTCAATCATCGATAACTTGTTTTTGGTTAAAATGCATTTGATTTTTCTTTTAAGTAATTAGTTTTAAGTTTTACTAACAATCATATATCAATATGAATAAAATAACCTGTGTTGTTTCTAAATGTTACTTTTGAATGAAATATATAGAGAGAAACCTGAGGTTGTTTCTAAATATTCAGTTGTGTATTCAAGCGTAGTTGCATGGGTCGTAACAATGCACGTTGAAGAAGTTTTTTCGCAAGTTTTCGACTAAAATAGAACATGATATTAACCTATTTGTTATTTTGTAGTGCGCTTGCTTATGTTTGCTTTTATGTATATGAATGAAAACTAGACAATTAATCATAACGTAGGAGTCACAATGTCACAATGCATCAAAAGAAAAACAATCTTGTATTAATATATCAACAAAACGCAAAAGTTTTCAGATTTTTGTCTATATTTATTTCTTCAATTACTTCGATTGAGCATTTCTATTTCACCTTAATGATGTATCTTTACAACTGGGTGTTTTTCTATATTCAATAAACACAGTATATTAAAAATATGTAGACGTATTTTGGATGAATGCCGATACGAATGGGTCCATAGTATTTGGAATATTTTTTTTAAATAGTCAACCTAGAATTGTAATTGGCTTACTATGTCATTCCAGATAAGAGGTGGATAACAGCTTAGGAAAATACTCATTCCTTCTGAACAAGCTATATAGCCAGTACATGTCGTACAAGATTGGTATTCTCCATTTTGGACTCCTGTGCAGTTCGACACACATGACTCGTAAGCGATAGCAATCGAGACTAAATAGAAAACATGTGAAACGATCCTTAAAAATAACAAAAACACATAAAAATTGTTTATATACAAAGTTCAACATTGCATTCACGTAAATATTCATAGGTGTATCATCGATAGAATGACAGTTTATGTTTTCATAATAAAACAAAAAAAACTTCTACTTACCAAATAACACAGATATCAAAGCTGTATAATGTTGCATTTTGTTCTCCTATTCTATCTCGTTAATCCGTTTATATGATTTATATTCCGCTTGAAAAATTGAATTTGAATCTAACTATACATTGATGTACTTATTTAAACTAATAAAAGCCACACATCCAATAGAAAATAAGATTTAAACACCATAAAACTATGGAAATATGTCACAAAGTAATAATCTATTAATGATATGAAAGTCTAATAATATTTGTTCTAAAGAATTATTCCAGGTGAACGTACGTGAAGAAATCTAATAGCATTTACAAAGATTTGCTTTCGGTTATTCCGATTTACATCGCCTGTTTATTAAAAGACGCTTGCACGTACAAATGAATATAAATCAACATGGGTTTGTATTTTAACTAAAAGGGTATGTTTAGCATTACTTATAAAAAAGACGCAAAAACAACATCATCTTGCGATCAAATATGTCGACTGTCTCTATTGTAAACTAATTTAGGTTTCTTTTAATCCAACGAATTAATGAACTTGATAAAAAATTATATAATCCTTAATATGCATACAACGTTACCATTGTCTCGTTTGACATTAGCGTGATCTTTGAGGAAGTAAGGTGTCATGTTACGTTGACGACTATAAACAGTGTCAGCTATTTTTGTTTAAACTTGCTGCTGCTTACAAAGAAATGATAACATATCAAATGCACTTTTTATCATAACTTTATACAATTTTATTCACTTATATGCTTTGCCGTGCATTACACAGTTTATCACCATTCGCTTGACATGTTAGATTTTGTAAGTTTCTTTAAGTGGTTATACGATGCTTCGACGCTTTAATATGTCTTATCAAGAATCGAATTCCATTCATGAGAAGATGATATATCAAATCATGATATCAATTCCAATCAATAACTAGGAAATCGTTTTTGCCCCCCCCCCCCAATTTATTTATCTATAAATAAATATATTATTTATGTTAAACTGATTGTTTGAAAGATCGTCACTATTCGCTACTTATAGGTGATTTTTAGTTTAGTAATGTAATTGTTAGAATAAAAAATAATTTTATGAATTTGTATCTATGAAAATATCTAGCATTGAAGAAATATTCATATTGAAAATAAACCATGTTAACTGTCAATAAATATAAATGAAATTATATTAAACTTCACCGATGAATAATTTATCTGTATTTATTAATCATTGGAAGTTACGTATTAGATCGTCAACATGCCTCAAATTGATATATTTTTCATATGTTTTTTTTTCTCGCTATTTTTTTACTTTCCCTGATAGAAAATCATTCATAATGTTCTTTGTGCAGTTTAGGCTCTTAGAAATTCCAACAGTTTTGGCATCATCATTTACATCACCATGCGTCAAGAAAACGACTACGTCAAGAAACTAGTTAGAGTATCCCTCACACGGTATGTGTATATGTCTATTTGTAACATAGTGCAACAATTTGACATTTGTATATTTACACACAAATTCAAGAAACTATCTTTAAGATTATTTACACACAAATTAAAGAAACGTATCTTTAAGATGATGTACAAAACAAGATTTGTGAACACTGCATGACCCTGGTTCTCATGGAATAAAATTCAAACTAGATTGTTACATATAATTAATTAAAAACACAACTTTTTGTTCGAAGTATAAACTGTTATTAAATGCAATAAGACGATCTTATGCTATTACTATGTTTTACTATTACTTGCCGAAAAGCACCTTTAACAAAATACATGATAAGGAGTCGAAAACAGTCATATGGCTTGGCGCATTTGTTAGCATTTAAAAGATATATTTTGATATAATAATTATATTACATATACACGTAGATGTATTGGAAAAGCTGAACATTATATTAAAACATTGTCATTTTTGTGGCTTCTCAAGTTTTGATGGTTTTCAATTTCAAAGAAAATGAAGTCTTGAGGATTTATATAAACATTGAATTAAATACAATATGTTATACGCAAAGGAAAAAATATGCAACACAAAGTTTTTAATGATTTTATTCTATCATTGAAAAAATCGAGATACATGTATTTATTATCAATTTATTTGCCCGTACATTGAATAACAACTTCACACATACATTGAATTAAATTAAATATACGAACCTATACAAAAATTGATTTATAGAATCAAATATTATTTTTTACATATTATTGCTAAATATTCATTACTTGAGACATGTTATTACGATTGTCTATACTATATAAAGATAAACGTTTTGCAGAATCTTATGAGCATGGTGCAAGTGGTGCATGGATTTTATCTGTTATATATTGGAATAATGACAACTTTATCCATCCAAGTATTTTGGTATACACATTAAAATAGTATATACATGTATTTACATTTTCATTCACTCAAAAAGACACGTTAGTTTTCGACATAACACTGAAATGTCTCATTTATATATATTGAAGTAAGATTGCAAGACGATGCAAAATCGGCATCGCTTGAAAATATTGGCGAAAACTGCACAATGATAATAAAGTACGTAATCAGTAAACCGGCAATCGTTAAAATTAAGGGTTTATCGATAACAAACATCCCGAGAGCCGTCATTCCGATCGGAGGTCCATTCAATTTCAACAAAAACATCTGTACTTGCAACTGATGTTGTGGTGGTACCTTATCTGCGGCTATATTGTAAATGTCATCCACAGCTTTGTGGGCCTCTATATTGAGACACGCACATCCTCCACAAATCACACAAAGATTCATAAACGCCGCTATGCACCAAACGGACATTGAAATAACCACTATTGTATCCTTTGTTACTTCATCGAACCATAGGATATTGTATGTGTTTGAGGTAAGCTGCGCGATACAAAATAACAAGCTCAATCCATTGTAGTATTTAAATATGCCATCGACTTGGTCTACAAGCCTGCATATAGACAAATGTTTCTTTCGTAGCTCTTCAAAGTTTTCTGGGAGTGCTGACACATTACTATTCAGTGCCATTTTCAAGCTTTTATTAAATGTTGAAAATGTTTTTGTAAGAACATATGCTATCATTTTTCCAAGGACAATCGACAGTACCCATACGCCTGACAGGTATAACTGAAAAATCATGAAAATGGCTTTCATATATGTGCCATATGTCCCTTTTGGATCAACAGGCGTTG
>LQRL01076602.1:7325-19495 GCA_001703475.1 Hydroides elegans
AATTCATTTAATGTTTCTATTTCAAGAATAGCTTAAAACGCATCAATACAGCTATATGTGGGCAGCCATAAGCATTTTTGGATAAATTTAAAGCAACTATTTATATTCATATACAAATGCATATAAAATCCTTTTACCGCTCCGATATATTTAACATGTTTACATGTTTGAACCTAAATTCAAAACATCTTTTATGACAATAAAAATGCATTCATTGTTTTATAATATAAAAATATGCACATTTTACCGAATCCAAATCATATAAAGCGTTTAAGAAAATATAATCCGAAATGATAACCCCGAAAGCAAAACTTATCATTTATATCATATTTATTGATTCATTATTGTTTGCAATACAGAAATTCGGGTCGAAGTACATGAAAATGATGATCAACCGAGTTCGTTTAGCGGCATTGACTATCTCTTATTAGGATATAATGTACTTAGAGGATATCCTCAGGCTATTGGCCATGATAAAGGTTTGACTTATGATTCATTATTTAAACGTTCAATATATATTTAGTTATATATGGTTCTTGTTATTTGTCCCTGTTATGTACTTGATTAACACTTGATGATTGTTTTGTTGTATTTTGTGGGAATTCTCTTTTTTCTTTCAGGATTTACGTTGCCAATATTCGAGGCGGATTACAGTTCTGGAAATCTGACAGCTGATGGCAGGCATATTGTTCCACAAGGAGTCAGGTAGGCTTAATAAATCACTTTAGTTTTATTTTATGATAAACCAATTAAGCTCACAATTATGTTCAATTGATGAGTAGAAATGTTATATCAATTAGCTATATCTTGCAATGTCTCCCTGTAAGGTGGACAAGATTTTTTCTTAAGTATTATATTGAATTTATATATCAGGTTTTATAAATATTGACTTCGAACTATATATATTGTTTAGTGGCGTTGCCGATGTAGCCTGTGAGGCATCATTTTCTTCAAAAGAAGTCAAAAGCCAACATGAACTTGCCCGATCCTTATCAGTTGATGCATCCGTACATGCTAGTGGATGGGGAGCAACATTCTCAGCCAGTGTCAAATATAAGGACAACATGCACTCTCTGAGCAATGGGCAATCCATTCTCATTTTCTCTAGTGCTGAGTTTCAGTCATACTATGCTAGACTGGATGTTATCGAGCCACCCAAGCTGCACCACAGTTTCGTAAAATATCTACAGCAGCTTTTAAAGGTAATCAAATGAAAAACAAAGTTACAAGTTATAAAGTTTATTTGTTAAAACATTATTCAATAAAATATTTTTGGACTATTAAAATCATTTTAAAACTCAATACTTTTATCCAATCAGGTCGACCCGAAAGACGAGGCTAAGGCTTACTACAAATTCTTTGATGATTATGGAACTCATTTTTTCACCGACATGAATTTTGGATCCAAGTTTATTTACCAGCATAAAATGAGTAGTGACGAATATAAGAAGCAATCTGGAAAACAGTTCTCGATCAGTGCCCAAGCAAGTTACTCTGGGTTGTTTAGCGCAGGTAATACAAATAAAGGATATGGAAATGCTGTAAAGTACTATAGTATATTAAGTGTAGTTTTGAAAGACGACATTTTAAAAGAATGTTATTTCAATCGTTGACCTTCCAATAACTAATGTTTTTATTTATATGAAATACAAAGTAAATTATATCATGTACAAATAATAAATGTCAATTAATCATGAAATATTTTGATGTTGTTATAAATCTATCATGCACATATTCACAGGTGGTTCGTTCAAGATGGACCAGGATGAACGTGAGGCTGCCTCTGAGTTTTCGAAAAGTGTTGAAACAGACACAATTACAGTTGGTGCTCCTCCCCCGGCCTCCGGTGATGCAATGAAATGGGCATCAACAGTCAAAGTAAACCTTTGAACAGTTTTTCTTTTTTGATCGGTTGAAGATAAATGGGCCAAAACATATAATAACGTTGGCTTATATGCATGTGGATTGGTCATGAGAAAGTCAGAATTGATAACTTAGTATACAATCTATTTATGAAGTCCTATGTACAGATCCTACAGATCCTACAGGTGGTTATGCTACTTATGCTTAAATTGCTTAATATGCACACCTATAATATAAATACATCAAGTATATAATAATAAATGATTATTTTTAGGAAAACCCCATGCCTATGAAGTACAAAATGCAGTCCATTGAATCATTGGCAAATATCATAAAGGAAAAGGATTTGGATATCGGTCAATTTGGAGAGAAGGTAGAAAAATACAAAACATCATATTGTCAATATCTGAAAGAAACGACAGGAGAAGTTGCTGATTGTAAAGAGCTAAATGACTGTGAGTATTTATTTTTAGGTAATGCAATACTTATCAATAGAAATTATACCATTTTCAATGTGTATCCTTCATTTTTTATCCTATTTTAATTGATGCATGCATAGTTCATATATGGTTATTGCAAAATAATTTTGCATATCTTGTGATTACAATCTAGAACATTTTGTAGTGTTAAGCAAGTTATGAATTTCAGAGGATAAACATAAATTGATAGTTGCTTGTATCATGAAAACTTAATAATGCACTTCTCTAACAATGCATGTGTCTTAAACTAGATATGTATTTTGCCTTACAAAAACATATGGTTGTATGATTTAATAACTGATTGTACAGCTCAAGGTAAACTCTAATTCTTAAATGTTTTAGTAAGCAATGATTATGAAACTTACTATGGAGAAGTATGTGAACAGCATGTGAGTGGATATATTGGAGTAAACATTATGTCTGACGGTGAATGCATTAAGCTTTGTGAAGAGTAAGTTTCTTATGATGCCTAGGGCTTTAAGCATTACTTTCACTTTCAGTCAAAACTTTCTTAAATGTTTGATATAAAAAGAATGTGTCTTGTAGTTTTGTAATGTAGGATCGATTAAAAATTTTATTTCATAGAATAATTGTACAAAAATATATAAACTGTATAGTTGAACATGTGTTTTTTATATGTGTGTAATATATCCGTCACACCTAATATGATTACAAAAAAACGACCTTGACACACAGTTTCTAAAACTATTTTAATTCAATATTTTGTGAATAACCAAAAACATATAATACTTTTGTTATATTTGTTATTCTTTATCAAAAATTGGCATTAAGGGACCCCTTATGTGCAGCAGCAGTTTATCGTTCAGAGTGGAACTATTGCATGCTACAAGTTACGTGTTATGGCTCCATATCCGCACCTGGATATAATAAATACATAAGCAAAAAATGTAGGTTTTCGCTTTTTATCTTTATGTATTTATAGTTTTAATTTTGCCAAATTATATATTACTGTCAAATAATTTTATGTTCATAGGCGTTAATATTTATATCTATAACATTGCAAATTGTCCTTTTTTCAAAAGTCTGACTCCGATATAAATCGATCAGAAATTATATAGTTATGTGAGTGAACAGTTTTATATGATGTTGTGATGACGTATAATTTAGGGAGATCTGGAATCGAAAGTTTAGTCCGACCTTATGAGGATCTGCACTGCCCGTCGCAAACCTGGCTTCCACAGCATGCACACATGCGCTATCTTGACGAATGTATCCAGAAATGTGCTTGGTAAATACCATTGTTTTAAAAGTACATTCAATATGGCCATTCATTTACTAAATCTTCAAACTACTTTTATTTATTTGAACATAAATATGTAGATGTTTACAATATAAGGCCTTCCATTTGATACAACTGTTAGGGGTGGGCGAAGGCAATGGCTTTCCTAGTTTGATTGATTTGAACACAAACATGCAGATGATTACAATATAAGGCTTTCTATTTTGCACTAACGTTTAGGGTGGGACAAGGTGACGGCTATCCTGCTGTTGCTTCCGGGTGTAGTGGGTGTGTACATTACCCTGAAAAAGCCGGCACTAGCTTGGAATATCAATTTGTGAAACATTGCCCGGCCAATGAACGCTTGCCAGCAGTGGGCAAAACGTATTACATGTATCAACCAGAAGAGAGTAAGTTAATATTTTAATGTTGTTAAATGCAAGTGTGAACCTTAATGTAGCATGTTTTAAACTTACATTAGATACCTACATGAATATCTAATTAACTTAAGATTTTGATTAACATTCATTGTTTTTCGTGGATGGCATGATATTAATATATATCAGTGAGATGTATTGGCACTCAATAGTTTAAACATTTTCTGCTGCAGACTTTTACTACACCGCATATGAAACGTTGCAAGACAAGCTTTGTGAAGGGACTTTCTCAAAATCGCATTGGGAGGATGGCTTTACATTCGATAATATATGGTTTTGCTACAAAGCGTGTACTTCGTAAGTTTATTACTTCTTTATATGCTATCGTATGAATACAGAATGCATTGAGTCATCCATAAATTGTACCATCAATTAAATTTTGTGCATGTTAAAATAATGTATTTTTTATAAAACATAATATATAATATAATGCAATCGTTAATTATCGATTGGCCAATATAAATAGACAAACGTCATGCCAATATATTGACTGCGCAGCGATATGTTATATCTAATCTATCTAATCAAATAGAAAAAAATAGAATAAATAATGCCTGTGCCGTTTTAAGGCATAAATGATAACAATGATTCACAATTCTTTTACTTTTAAATAACTATGATTCCGTGATTCCGTAAATCTTTCACATTGCGTATGTTATTATTTTTTTTATTTTATAAGGGTATGAATAGAATGGAAATTTATATTAATGGCCTGAAAATATTATTGCTATGATCAACTTATGTTTACCGTTGTTATCATTTGTGATTATCCAAAGCATCAATTATACAAAAGCATAGCCTTTTAATTTTTGTTCAATTTGATTAAAGGTCCCCTAATTGTGCTGCTTGTACAAGTAAAATCATAGATGGCACAGCTAAGTTATTCTTGGTGAATAAGTGTGACAATCCCATTGATGCCAAAGGAAGCGTCGCTATACGAAAGAAAAACCGATTATAATCAGGTGACAATATTTGGTTGTTATTAGTGCAGACTGACCATTGTTTAGTTTATAGAACATAACTTATAACTTACACCAACAAACTACAGAATAAAACTTCGGAAATGACTTTGAATTGAACTGGAAAAGAATATATTAGGTCAAAAAAATATTTTACTTTTCACGGCATTCATGCAGTATAGTATAAACGTAGATTTGGCTTAACTTGTTGTTTGTCAATTTTTTGTGTGTATTGCTACCGATAATTGTTGATCAAACACATTATCGTAAAAGTATTTTTAAAAATTCTAAGAACTATTGTTATACAACTATTTTTTTCTACAAAAGTACATTCTATAAATGTTGCTTATTCATATAACAAAATATAGGATTTATCCAATTTTGACAGACTTATTATGGCTTTTATGTAACTGGTGGTATATTTGCAATAGAATCAATATATATATTCTGTTTTATTTCAGAGTCAAATTATGCTTTGATAAAGACCTGAATTTACAGCAACCGTCTCTTATTATAAATGATAAGCAATTAAATGGAATAAATGTTAAAATGGTTTGATGTCGACTATATATAAGTTTAATGCGAATAGATAGCAATAATTTCAAATGTGCGTACTATTCCAAAGTGATGAATGTGACGTTGTGTTTTATAGCAAGTTGAAATTAATTGAATCTTTAAAGCAATCATGACTGTTACAATTAAAAAGTAATTATACAGGCCACCAATACAACATTTGTTATTTCATTGAAAATGTTATATGAGAACATTCAATAAAAGATAAATCCAGTAAATGAACGTTTTATTCCATTCACTTTGAATTGCCTTACCATTCAAAAGTAACTGAGAATGTTTTTGTCGCACACATTTTATATTTGTTATATATATATATATAGTCAATTTTTCCAATAATTAATGATTTCCTAATAATTGGAAGAATTTGTCTAAAATTCAATCATTATACAAAATAATCAACTGTTATAGTAATCCAAATGTCTAAAAACTGTTTTGTTTTGATTAGTATGGACAAGGTTAGTGTATCTTCACAGCATGTTAATATAACAATTCAATGACACGACATAAATTTATCTAAGGTGCATAATAATTATTTCACTAAAACAAGCATACATTTTATAAAATTATATAAATTGAGGTATTGCATTAATAGATGTATGACACATTTTATGACACCTGACACATTTTTTTTCAATATAGAGAGCAGCTGCTGTAATTTCATATATAATATTTAACGGGAAATAACGAACAAAAAATATGATAACGATATAAATTTAAACACTTTATCAGCTTTAATGATGTATGCATTGAATTAAAAAGTGTATTTTTCGCGGTAGTAAAAGAATCGATCGTTAAACATGGAAATTGCCAACAAATGACTACAACTACAACCAATTCACAAATAACAATAACAATCTTGATAAAGAATGTGTTTCTAAATATCAAAACACATTATAGAAAAACTGCAATTGATCAAACAAATGTACTCGAGTAAATATCATTGAAGTTTATTATAAGATTTGAATCATCTCACCTGACAAAATATTTGTTCAATCTTGCCTAATAATCGGATATTAAGATGATTAATAACTACAGTCTATTTTTTCGGTGTTAAATAAAGTACTCAAACTATCATTAAATATACACAACTAAAATATGGGCGGAATTGCATCCTCCTTCAGAAGAATGAGGTCTTTCTACGTGTTCAAATATTTCACAAGTAAAACACATGCTTAATTGAAACTGAAATTAACACATTTGAAGAAATAACAGCAATTATTTTAATTGATGATCAGGTATTTTCTTAAAATTGTAGTGGGCATGCAACTTATCTATGTGTATATCAACATGTGACTTTGCTTTACTGAATAATGTTTCGAATTCTATAAACAACTGAAAAGTTTAAACTTTAAGTTAAATTATTAACTAAACAGTTGCCAAAATTTAATTTTAAGTTGTTTTAATTATGGTTTTGAAATTGATATTATTAAAAAATTGCATAATTAGTTATCCAAATATTTATGTATATTTAAAAACACACACATTCATCTTAAGTACCTAATGTGCCATGTGCGGTATTTTCCTTGCTAAATCATCATAAACATAAAGTTGTCAAGATTCCACATAACTTTGTATGGCTTTACCTTGTATTTCCTGTTGAATATACCAAATACATGACAAATAGTTATTTTGTCTATATACGGTTTTATTCTATTTACTATAAATATGCATAATTATTAGTTTTGAAAGGTTTAGAATGCATGAAAAAAGGAATAAGTAAAGCAGGTTTTAGGCTGGATGTTTGATTGAAGCGTAACATTAATATATATTCATGGGAAGGCATATTTCTTCTATTAAAACTGCAACTTATCAAATAAAACACTCACACATATAAACGTTTAATAGGACGATATCGTACATTTAATTTCAATAATTTAATATAAAATCTAATTATATCACAATTACTCCATATGGATATTTCCCACCATATGTCAAATGCAGTAAATTCTGTACGAGTGATAAGTATGAAATTCAAAAAAAATATTTTGACCAATTTACCAACACTAACATATGTTTTTGTAAGATATTAATTTGCAATATGGACGTTTATAGTACGAACTATAAAAGAAACCGGCTATGCCAAAAAACATACATATTCTGAGATTGACAAGTGCAAACATGAAAAGTTTATTTATTTTACTATTCTTTGGATTCATTTGTACAAGGTGTGTACAATATTCAGAAGAAACAACGATTAATGGTTGTTTAATGGCAATGGTAATTTCTATCCGCTACATTTTAACGCAGGTGCTATAAATAATATGAATATTATAATAATCATATACTAAAACAATGTATAACTGTGTTTGACTATTTTAGCGCTGCCATAGAGCTGTCCGTCCAAGAGTTGGCGGCACTTATTTCCAGTAAGTAATCTCTGGATATAATCTCTTCGCAAAGCATAAATATACGTAGATATATTTTTTTATTTTATATTTGAAAGCCTCTTTCTTTTTAGTTTAAACTTAGGTTATGTAATAAATTAATAAAGTAAGAAACACTATTCATCCGTATGTTTCAAATGCTAAAACTTTATCTGATTACTAATCAAAAACACTACAAAACTATCAAAATAATGTATAGTTATATATAGGAATATATCTATTTATTATTGATTCTAGCTGATGAAAACATATTTTTAGCTCTCATGTACCTCATGTACGAACTAATTTTTGTTGCTTAATATATAATTTAGCTATTCATTTCATTAAAATACTTAAAAAGTACAGTGCACCCAATGTGTAGAAATAATGCATGCAATAACTACTACAAAAGAAATTAAAGTTAAGAATAACCTTGCTGATTTATAATAACTACAAGATAACTTAGATAACTACTTGATAACTTGATAACTACTACAAAGGCATAAAAGTTAAAAATAACCTGTTTGAGTTATAATATTTCGAGAAACATTCTATGGCAAACTGAAGTATAACATAATGTGTCTTTAATTTTCAGCAATAATCAAATTTTAAGCTTGTTAATGAGTGCAGTATTTTGTTATAATTAAGTATATTTTCCATCTTTTTTTTAGAAATAAAAGGAAATGAAAATGTAGAAGAGGATAAACCCGAATTTTTTAACGGTCTGGATTATCTTTTGCTTGGGTACAATGTATTAAGAGGATATCCTCAAGCTGTTGGACATGATCCAGGTAATAAACGACTAATAAAACAAGGCAATTTGTTCAAAGCTAAGCCAAAATTTAAAACAAAACTAAACAATTTTTCTGCAATATTACAAATATCTTAACATATACAAGTAAATGTTAACAATATATGTTTTTATGCATAATAATG
Organism: Hydroides elegans; assembly: GCA_001703475.1. Lineage (NCBI taxonomy): Eukaryota > Metazoa > Annelida > Polychaeta > Sabellida > Serpulidae > Hydroides > Hydroides elegans. The sequence goes on from LQRL01076602.1 coordinate 16,176, forward strand.
CCTATTAGATTCAATAGCTTTTATAATATGTATTTATTCATTAGAACATGTTATAACAACACCATTTAATGAATATGCTAAGAATAACGCTGCCCATATTTGAGGCCGATTACAGTGGTGGAAATTTGACGGCTGACGGCAGACATTTTTTGCCTCAAGGAATAAGGTTCATTCGTTCACTCAAGTGAACACAATATTTCAAAAGAATTAATAAGAAGATGTTTTTCTTGGTATTATTAACAATCTGAATTCAATTTGCTGATCATAAACATATGTTTAATCATTCAAAACTTGTTTCATAATCTCTATTCACATAAATTTGTGCTTCAAGTAAATCATTCATCCGGGTCCTTATATTGTTCAGTGCTGTCACGGACATAGCATGCGAAACATCATTCTCATCGAAGGAAGTCAAAAGTCAACAAGAGCTTGCCCACTCCTTATCAATCGATGCATCAGCACATGCTAGTGGATGGGGAGCACAATTTTCAGCCAGCGTGAAATACAAGAATAACATGCACTCCCTCAGCGATGGGCAATCAATTCTTGTTTTCTCCAGCGCTGAATGTCAGTCGTATTATGCAAGGCTCGATTCGATCAATCCTCCCAAGCTACATCCGAGCTTTATTAAATATCTTAGTAAACTTTTACAGGTAAAGCGTTTTCACTAATCAATGTCATTAAGTAATTTAAATGATTATTTTATCATTCAGGGTGCAAAAATTAAGTTATTTACAACTGTTCTTTTCCTTGATTTTAGGTTGACTCACAGAATGAAGCAAAAGCATATTACAAATTCTTTGATGATTATGGAACGCATTTCTTTACTGAAATGAATTTTGGTTCTAAGTTTATTTATCAGCATAAGATGAGTAGTGAAGAATACAAGAAACAGTCAGGAAAACAGTTTTCAATCATTGCTCAGGCCAGTTACTCGGGACTGTTTAGTGCAGGTAGATATGACTAAAGAATAATTCAAATATCACAATCTATGAGACACCTTTAATCATTATCTTTGTAACAATCGTCCATTCTAACCCTTTTATGGCGACAAATTATATATCAAATCGGTGACTCTATTTATCTCATGTACATGGCCACTTGCTTATTATATAATATATATTTTGCAAAGCATCCATAGAGAATAAAGAATTGAATCAGCAACATCTCTGATACTCTAAGGCATGTTAGAAATATAAAGTATAAATATGCAATGAAATGATAAATCTCTTACATATTCACAGGGGGTTCGTTCAAAATGGACGAAGACGAACAAGAGGCGGCTTCTGAATTTTCCAAGAGTGTCGAGACAGACACAATAACTGTTGGCGCTCCACCACCTGCTACTGGTGATGCAATGAAATGGGCATCTACCGTCAAGGTAGAATGGTGACCGATTCTTTTTGACTAATCTATCAATATAAAGTTGACATATATATGCAATAGTTGGTCATTCAATCATGCTTGATACCACTAATTGATTAGTTTAAACTATATATATGTTTATTTGATGTTACCACCAGGATATTATAAACCTCGTTTTGATTTTCCACATTGTTTAGCTTACATCAAATATAGGATAAACAACCGTTATCATATGTAAACAAATATTAAAATATAGCTCTATTAACAGTCAGGTAACAATTACTGCCTTAGCATATAAGTAGTGATTCTCTCACTTTCATACTTTCACAAAACACATGTTCAACTAATGAGCGGAAGAGCTATTGTAGTTTGTCGTGTACTTAGCTTTGTGAAGTTCATCAAGCACATGATATTCTAATAAAGTCATCCTTTTTACATATAATTACTTCAATTTTATATACATATTTTTTCACTCATTCAGGAAAATCCTATGCCCATGAAGTACAGCATGTTGTCTATCGAATCCATAGCAAAGTTCATTAAGGTACCAGGCGATTTGGATCTTGAGCGCTTTGAAACAAAGGTGGAACAATACAAACGAACTTATTGCCAATATCTCAAGGAGACGAAAGGAGAAGTTGAGGACTGTAAAGAGTTGAGAGACTGTGAGTAAATCAATGTTCTATTTGGCAGTTTACTAAGAAATGTGTGTAAAATATAAAAACGAATATAAGCATACAATACGTGCCTATTGAGAATAGTTTACCATAATTTGTTATACAGACTTGTTGATTGAAAATCTAAAAAAAACTACGTTATAAAGGAGTTAGATTTCAAACAAGAAAAAAAAAACAATCTTATAATTCTTGACCTATATGATTGCTTTTTTCCATCACATAATTTCAATTATTTGATAATAATCTTAGTTACTTCTACGTTGATTGCACTTGTGCTCAAACACTTATATTTCAAAAGAAAACAAATACATATATTTTTCAGATTATATTATAAGATATTTTTCAGATTATATTATAATAATAAACGCTCAGCATCGTATGAATTAAGACAATATACATTTATTCTATTAAGTGAGTGATGAGTATGAAACAAAATACGGGGAGAAGTGTTATAAAAGTCAAACAGGTCAACTGAAACTGAACGTTATGTCGGACGGAGATTGCCTTTCATTGTGTGATGAGTAGGTTTTTTGATTATGTTATGTGTCTATTTTATAACAAATAAGCAATTTCAGTTATTATTCAATTTATGTTTTAAAAATTCATTGAGGCACTTAGGCATCTTGCATTTGTTATGTATTTGCATCAAGAATTGAATACTTAATCATATTATTGATTCGATTGTTTAATTTACTTTGGCAATATTGAGCCAAATCAAAACTTTATAAGCTTTATATAACTTTTTATAAAAGTATATAGCATTTTTTTATGTACTTTTGATATCATTAAGAAAATATTTTACTTTGATATATGTTTGCATTAGTTTCATTATTCCTTTTATTGTGAAATAACCAATGCTTTAACAATGTTTATTTGTTTCGCTTTTCAAGGGAGGCTCTTTGTGCAGCGGCAGTTTACCATTCAGAATGGAACTATTGTTTTTTGAAATATACTTGTTTTGGTTCCGTTTCGGCACCAGGTTACAATACATACATTCCAAAGAAATGTAAGTTGGAACGTTTATATGTTATAATCTATCTCTGTATTAGGTAAAATAGTGAATATAATATATTATCCATACATTGCACCGGTTTGATCTATAGATTGACAGGATCGGAGACAGATATTCAACAGCGGCTTAGATATATAATTGATTCAAAATATATTAAACTGCAATCAAGTAACGATAGGGATACAATGATTGTTGTGTAATTCATAATTGGAATAACTTAGACTTAGACTTCTATTTCTAATCGTTACCTTTTATGTTCAAATTCT
>LQRL01076604.1:0-15046 GCA_001703475.1 Hydroides elegans
CCGACGTACGCGAAAGCACTCGGCGTCTTATTAACCGTGTGCCTCGCACTTCCCTTTTCCAATTTTGAAAGAAAATACTTGTTTATTTGATAGTTCATGTGGCTTTACTCTTGAGCCAACTACCGTGCTTCCGATTATGACGATTACAAATGGCCGACATATTCGAAAGCACTCGGCGTGGTATTGACCGTGTGTCTCGTGCTTCCCATTTACAATATTTAAAGCATAATACTTGTTTATTTTGATAGTTCATGTGGCTTTACTCTTGGGCCAACTACCGTGCTCCCGACTATGACGATTACAAATGGCCGACGTACGCGAAAGCACTCGGCGTCTTATTAACCGTGTGCCTCGCACTTCCCTTTTCCAATTTTGAAAGAAAATACTTGTTTATTTGATAGTTCATGTGGCTTTACTCTTGAGCCAACTACCGTGCTTCCGATTATGACGATTACAAATGGCCGACATATTCGAAATCACTCGGCGTGGTATTGACCGTGTGTCTCGTGCTTCCCATTTACAATATTTGAAGCATAATACTTGTTTATTTTGATAGTTCATGTTGTTGTTCTCATGGGCCAACTACCGTACTTCCGACTATGACGATTACAAATGGCCGACGTATGCGAAAGCGATCGGCGTGGTATTGGCCATTTGCCTCGTGCTTCCTAATTCCTATATTTAAAGTAAACTACTTGTTTGTATTTGATAGTTCATGTTGCTCTACTCGTGGGTCAACTACCGTGCTCCCGACTATGACGATTACAAATGGCCGACATAATTGAAAGCACTCGGCGTCATATTGACCGTTTGCCTCGTGCTTCCCTTTTCCAATGTTGAAAGATTATACTTGTTCATTTGATAGTTCATGTAGCTCTATTCATTGGCCAACTTCCGTGCTCCCGACTATGACGATTACAAATGGCCGACATATTCGAAAGCACTCGGCGTGGTATTGACCGTGTGTCTCGTGCTTCCTATTCCGATCGTCATTATTGTGAAGTTCGTTCGGGCTTCCGGATCCTTTAAACAGGTATGTTCATGCAAAAACATTGCTTACCATTCCCATTGCTATTCTTATAAACTGGTATCTCATTTATTTCTCGTGTATATAAACATTAGAATATAATATGAATTTAACCTTCATGCACAGACGCCTCTAAGGGCCCGTTCACACAAACGTTCACACAAAAAAGCGCGTAAATATTAGCTCGAAAACCAAAAGCTCGAAAGCCAAATTTGTATTAAAACTGCAATATACCCCTTTTATTCATGCAAAAAGCGTTCTATTTATCATTATTTTCGCGCTTTTGTTTTTTACGTAACCGAGGCCTTAATGTTTTTCTTATTATTTCATACAGAGATGGCAAACGATCGCCCGTCCCACGGTTGACTGGGGACCATCTCTTGCAAAGCATCGACGTCTTATCACTCATCATAAGGACTTCGTGGTCGACCCCCAAAGCGAACCAAATAAAGCGAAGACGGAACTGTACACTTCGCCATAAGACTTCCGGTGGTGATAGAATATAGCTTTTCGGTGCAATATCTGACAACGAGAGTATCTCTTTTATATGCTTGAATATGTAATCCGTGTTTTAATTAAATAGGAACGAAAAATACCCCCATCGCCAACTGTTTAAATATATTCTTGATTTGAAAGGGTTTACATAAGGTTATGTTCATGAGCTAATTTTTAATCAATGTCTCGGATATAAATCTTATGTTTAGCCGTGGTATATCAATTTTGTTTAATGTTAACCTATCATGAGAGTTAAATATTTAAAACAATCGTTTGAAACTCATGTGTTTTGCATTGGGTTCAGCAAATGCCGAGAACACTTGGGGCAGACACACGATGTCAATTAAAAGTGATACATTAAAAATATATAATCTTAGATTGATAACTATGAAATTTCAGCCAGAACATACAAACGATCGATCGATCTTTGTAAAATGTACGTCAATGTAACGTCGTTAATGTCGCTTCATACTGTGTCAATTTTGTAAAAAGTTTTACAAATAAAGGTATAATATATGTATAAAAACACTCTCTTTCTCTTCTTCTTGCATTAATCTTTATAACGTTTTGCATGTTGCCAAATCATTAGACTCGTACACAAGTATGACACTTATCTGCGTAAAAATATGAATCCTAAAAGTGCAGATAATCATACAGTAAAATTAAATTAACCGTTTATGTGTTTAGTCGCTAACGATTTGAAAAGTTTCGTTTACGCGCTCGAAAAGTTTCGTTTACGCGTTTGATTTGCATCGTTTAGCCGTTTGAGCTGTTACGTTAGAAATGGGTTTAACTGTACATACGCATTTGATGCGTTTCTATAAACGAGAAAACTGTTGTCGCATATAAAAGAGATGTAAATTCGATATTCATTTAGAGTTCTAATGTATTGCCCTTTTAAGTACGTATATTCATATTTCATTGGCAATATGCCATATATCCACAATTTCATTTTCACAGCCCCCAGCTATATGTGTCATTAAGGCAAGCTATTTACAATTCATGTTTATGGAGAGCAGCCCAGAAAACATAGTTTAAGCAAAAGACATATTAAATAACGGAATAAAACTTTCGAAATAGTAACAACAACATAATTATTTTATTCATTCAAAATTTGCATAAAGTGGTCCATTTCATTCAAGCCAACTAAGCTACTCCATATTTTTTAGCCTACTTGGAGCAGACAACAAACATCATTGCGAAAAAAATGTTCAATATAGGCTACCTACCTCACCTATCATATAAGATAAATAGCAGCAAAATAGACAATCGAATGGAATATTTATAAATTCAAAACGATTATTCCCATCACTTCATGCAAACATAAGAAATAGAAAGGTATTTCTCGAATCTCAAAGCACAATTTGTCAGCCAGTTTCAATCTACTGGGGAACACATGTTATGGAAAACGTCTCATGTGGTCCATTTATCTTAAAGATAATTCGTTATATAATAATGCCGCTATATCAGTAGCAATTACGTAATCTTCCAAAAGGGTAGTCTGATTTTAACAAATAATGCTACTATCTTTAACAGTTTCGTTTGTTATGAAACTATATGGCACAATGTCACCCCTGGAAATCAGATTTCATTCTACTACATAAATCGCGACCTACTTCGGTTGGTAACCATTCTATAACATATTGATCACCAGCCTACGATATAAATTTGTTGATGTTTATAAATCATATCCTTTTTTTCATGACTTCCTAGTTCGTTTTGATTTCGAAATATTTACCATTCGGTGATCAGCACATTAATTAATTTATATAAACCAACTCGCACATTATGATATGTCTCGCATGAAAGATTATAAAGAAAAACCACAAGAATTGTATACTGCTTTCCCGATTTGGACTTGATAAATCTTCCTAAAACACAAAATAATGTTTGATGCAGAAAAATTTGCTTTCAGTTTCGAATATATAAACTTAAAAGCATATTTAAAACTTTGAATGAGCTTTTAGGTCTTGGTTTTACCTTAAACAGATGCACAAACGTTAAATGCATGAACCTACCTACTACATAATGCCCAACCTACTACATAATGAACGATTTGGTGGTGTCTTATGTGAAAACGTATATGAGTATTTATTTCGGACAAGCATTTACAAAAATATTCTTATAAGGAAAGGCCGATTCTAATAAATAACTGCAACACATAAATTCTCTGTTTGATTTCTTTGTATGACAAAATACGGCTACTGTTAAAACCATAAACGAAACTATGTTTTCTAATCTAAAGGTAATGCATTAACCCTCATCCCTGGGGAAAGTGATCTCCCTCTTTCCTGGCAGTACGATAAGTTTGTATTTGTATTTGTTTGTTATAATTGTTATATTTGTTTGAAACAAGGAAGCCGGTCTGCAATAAATGACCATAAAAGATGAAAGGCATCCGTAGCCGTCCACAAGTAAATACTGATGCATGGTCCCACTCGCTATCATATCCTCTTTTCATGCATGTTTCTTTCTTAAGTCTTATTTATGATCTGTCACTAATCAACCAAGAACTATAAAATAAGTCAGGATTTCACAGTGACAAGAATTTCCCTATTATAAATACAGATGAATACATGTTGTTTTTATTGAAAAGTTGGATAGCTTAATAGTAATACATGTACTTATGATGCATTTACGTCAGATATATTTCTTATTGATAGAGCTTGGCCTAAGCTATTAACAGGGATATATTTTTTTTTCAGTTTTATTAGGCAGGTAGTGTTTAAAAGACATTTTATACACAATTTCAAGAAGATCATGTCACGTTAAAAAATGTAATAGACTCAAATCTCCCACTGTTGTAGATCAACATCAAGGAAAAGTGCTGATTTATAACTAATATTTCCCTAATTTCCATGAATAGATATGCAAAACCGTGTAGAGACAAAATAGTTGTCATATTATCATCGATTTTATACAGATTTGTGGCGGTAATGAGTAAATTTGTAATTAAAAGCAAAAACAAATAGATTCTTGTATATATAAATATCAATTCTTGTAGTTTTTCTTTATAATCTTTCATGCGAGACATGGCATAGTGTGTGAGTTGGTTTATATAAGTTAATGAATATGCTGATCACCGAATGGTATGAATTTCGAAAGCAAAACGAACTAGGAAGTCATTGAAAATGGATCTGAATTAAAAGCACCAACAAATTAAAACCGTAAGTTGGTGATCAATATGTTATAGAATGGTTACCAACCGCAGTAGGTCGCGATTTATGTAGTAGAATGAAATCTGATTGCCAGGGGTGAATGTGGTTGTATACAATAAAACTTGAATAGGCTCTTGCGTTATAAAATAACATTCTGACATGCAATAGAATAGTCGCCTAGATACATTTTGCGTCACAAGAAACTAATCAAAACACTTCGGATATACCATCTCATGTGTATGTATAAAATTACATTTTGACATATATTTTGATAGTGGGTTTTTTTGAATCCACCCCAAAAAGTCTCGGGCCAAAAAGTTTCGAGCCATAAAGTCTCAAAAAGTGACACGATGTGCCAAAAAGTCTCGAGCCAAAAAGTCTCGGGCCAAAAAGTTCCGAGCCATAAAGTCTCCAAGAGAGACAGTATGTGCCAAAAAGTTTCCGGCCAAAAAGTCTATGAAGTCTGCAAAAGTAAAATGTCATATTAGACATATATTGATAACATCACTAAGATGAATATGTCTTTTGTTTGTATTCACTTGACATAATATATAGAACAGTTATAAGATTTCGCTTTCTTCGTTTTGCTAGGGCTCGTTCATAATTTTGCTGCTGGCGATTTTTATGTTAATATTTTTTTCCTTGAGACGTATCAATTAACCCTATTTCCAATTCATTTGAATGGGGATCGGGGAGAAAAATGAGTGAATGAGGCTTATTTAACTGTTATCTTTGCTCATTTAAAATAACTGGATTTAATGTTTTTTTATGTTACATCAAACATACACTTTAGATTCCCGAAATAATATTTGGTGCAATCACGACTTATTAAACCTAGTCTATGAATTACTCATTCTATTATATATTCGATCGCTTCCACGTGTTTTTCTTTTTATCGACAATACTTATTTACATTAATACAGTGCTTGAATTGCGCAGAATTATAAAATACTGGTGAAAAAGACGAAAAAACGGACACACCTACACATAGCAACACATACATAACTAATAATTGAACCACTCTAAAAGCTACCAGGTTTAGAACTTCTTAACATATTTGTTGAAAGAAATAGCATGGACAAAAGAATAAAAATAAAGTAAAACTATAGACATGAGTTAGCATTATGGTATTGTTACAACGTGTATTTATTTATAAATGCAGTGCACCACGGTTAATTTGAACACAGAAAATTTGAATTTCGGTGTAATTTGAACTGTTTTATCGGTCCCGGTTTTATATTTTTTCACTATTTTATACCAAATTTTATTCGGATAATTTGAAGTTCGGATAATTTGAACTAAATTTTCCGGTCCCGAGCACTTAAATTATCCGTTGTGCACTGTTAATGCAAATGCTGCAATAAAAATGTCTAAACAGAGCGCATCCTGCTTTTAATCGTATTTTTTTTCGTGTTCATTGCGGTCTATATTCGCCTCATACTCGTCATCATATAATTTCATCTGGAAAAGGAATAAAGTGTCTAATTGCATTAGCTGATTACGATATGGATCTTGTTTGAGGGGGCAAGAAACAAGGGGATTAACAGGCTGAACTGAATTCGGTGGTTATTGTGGAATGTTTTGAACGTTTGCGTATGGCCGTAAAAACTTGTATAGTTTAAAGGTGTATAGTTCCTATAATAATGCAGCATGTGTAAACACTCGAACGGTGTTGACATTGGTTCCGAACAGCTCTGTTATCAAACCTCAGATTCGGGCATGAATTTAGATTGAGTTTGAGTCAACTTTAAGAAGACATATATGTAAAAACTAGGTTGCAGATACAAACCGAGAAGAGTCTACCAAACCGATCAAATTGCAACAAGTTGTGTCATCGGATGATTTGCAATGCAATGTGAGTTATTCCGACATGTTGGATATAGTTATACATATTTAACGCATTATCACCCAATGGACAGCCCGCTAAATAACACTATTGCATAGATTTTCGTTGTCGATGGTACGGGGATTCGAGTTAAAATGATGACAGGAAGTTCCGAACCGCCATTGCTGTTATCGAAAATCAGATACATCATTTGTTTAGCAAGCGAGATACTTATTATCTAAGTCAAGATTACATTTGCGCATGTTTTGTATCTGAAACTAGAGACTGCCACGCAAATATGCCCTATATAGGCCTTAGATATAATAATGTTTGACTTAATTAATTTGATATTAATGACGCACGCAAAGCGCAAAATGAAACTAAGGAACCATTTATATACTTTATACAAATGAGGCTTTAAGTTTGTGTGAATGTCAAAATGTATGCTATCAAAAATTACAAATACCCATGCACAGGAAATTAATATGGTAGGATGGTTACTATTGTGTCGTAGACCTCAATTATTTTAATAGGTTGTTAACTTATTGTCAGGGTTTATATTTATGAACATCATGCGGTATAGCATATGTGATATTTGATATCATAGCAACACACACTTTTCTATAGTCAACCTCGCTTTATAAGTCCCGCGAAAGAGGAAATTATTAAAGAGGAAACACAAATTACTTGACGCATAACATGCTGCATCAAAAAATATTCGATTCAAATAAGCTCTTGTGGTTCATATAAACTGGGCGAATAGTTTATTATTTGAAATTCATCAAAAATGGCTTTTGCCAACCCGTTTTGTAATCAGGATATTAATATTCCTGTCGGACAATACGTAGAAGATGAAGGCGGTAGAAGCAGCGTCGGCTACAATCCTTCCCTTTTTCTTCGTACAATTGGGCCTGCTCATCTGGTGGAACGTGCAAACATGTTTACTGTCCAGTTAGATAACATTGTGCATGTGAGCAGTTCTGATCTAAGGTACATGCGTATATACAGTGGTATAGATACGATTCTTGGGCGATTGATGTCTGAAATGGCAATAATGGATTCCATTTTAAAATATGCAAGGATTCACCCTACAGGAAGTATTGCGTCGAACGTTAAGGTTGGTCTACCACACGAGGCGGATTATGTATGTGAACTTCCACAAGCCTACGACTACAGTTTTCTACGAGGAGGCTCTGACCAATTGGGCAAGGAGCGCGAAATGCTTAAACGCTTTTGTGAAATGGCTGTATGGGTTATCAACCAAAAGCGCTCAGACTTGACCAAGGACTTAGATCACTTCAAAATACATGGTGCTAAAAGCCATAAAACAGTAAAAGGAGTATGTCTTTACATGCAGTGCCAATCAAACGAACTATTTCACAGCCTTGTAGGAATAACGGTAGATTTGGTGTTTGTTTTCGTTCTCCAAGGAACGTATTCACCACTTACCTCATCGGCTGCATCGTTTTTACCCTGTGGACTTCAAACATACGCACAACGAGGTATGCTGCATCGTCTTATGGGAAATCCCCAGTGTGACACTGGACTAATTGAAAACGAAATCGTGGCGGGTTTACCAAAGGGCAAACAAAGGGGATTTCGAGTGGCGAAATTCATGTTGCAAAATTATACATTGAGACCAACTGGGAATGCTAGCTCTGATGTTACTGGAAGTGACTTGCAACTGGATCCTCCGACTCGTTTAGGATTGTACGGATACAAGCCAGCCGTATCGAGTTACAAGCTACGTGTCTTGTTGCTTCATCTGTTGCAACATATTCGGGGCAGGCCTGAAGAGAATATGCTTAATGACGGGGTGCTGGCTATCTGTTTACTTGACATGCTCAGGCATTGCGGAAATAAAAGCAAATACGTATTCCATCCCTTCATCGCGGACATGCCATCGCATAACTTACAATTCGGCATAATAAACAATATTGAAAAACTGATCAGTTACTTTTTTGAAAGGCATCCCCAGGAGTTCACTTTGATGAATCACGAACATTCATTACGTGTGTTTACAACGTGAATGTTATGACTGAGAAAATCATTTCCCTTTGAGCTCAATGTAAACGTAGGCTAAGTGGTCTTAGATTAGATTATGCAAACATTTAGATAAGATTATCAAAATAATTATATTGCTATATATATTTATAAAGCGCAACTTGTTGAATTCAATTTTGCTTATGATATAACAAAAGTTGCATTTTTAAAATCAGCACAATTTGATCTATATTATTACTTTTATATAGTTATTGTTACAATAATTATGTTGTTATCATGTTGACTTATATAGCTATTCGAAATCAATTGAAGTTATTTTGACATTGGTTTGAAATTAAAACTTGATGCATGACGTTTTTATAAGAATGGATATACGCAAAAGATAGATCGTTTGGATAAAGATAAGAAGCATCTTGTAATCATTTCAGGAAAATTGTGTTAGATATATCAGGATGTTATCGGAAATATTCAATTTATGTATTTTCCAAATTAATTATTTTCTATAGCTGACAGAGAATACATATGATATCAACATATCATATTTGCTAAGTAAATAGCGTGCGGGTTTTGTGGTGCTTAAAACATTTGATAATATGGCAAGTTCATCATTTAGGGTATTATTATCCTATGGGTATTTTTTATATAAGTCGTTAATAGGGTATAAACTGAATTTAAAATTAATTCTATATGATAAACGGCATTGAAGGTATTAGGATTAGAAGCAACATGTTTTTTGGAATAGCATGAAAATGACAACATGTACAAACAACAGTTGCTGTGAGGTTGTTCGGGTGAGGCAAAGATCTTATGGGCTTGCAATATCTAGTTAAAGGTATTGCTTGTTTGGATATTTCACAAAAATATTTTTTTATGAAAGTATGGTTAAAATCATCTAATAATTCATATAGAATATAAAGAATTAACCTATGATGAGTTTCTCAAACACTTTTGTGGTAAAATTTCCTTTAATTATAATTGTATAAGCTTTTAAAATATTAATGCTTACAATTATGTAATTAAGCAACATAAACGTCCCTCGTGCACTTCTTGCATGTAAAATCGGCATTTTACTATATTTTTCTTATGAATTGTAAAGCGGTCAAATACGATTTCATATATGTAATTTGTATCGTTGAACAAAATTAAATACTTTTTAGAGTTTTAAAATATCGCTTATATTCAATTAGTAAAAAGCGCATAAAGGAACAATTTGAGAAATACCACTTGACAATTTCAGTGTTTCAGTAGGTTAGTAATATCAATGTTCTTTGTTGATCGTAAAACCATAATAATACATGTTCTTGCATATATATTTTTCTATACCAATGATTATGGGTTTTCTATTGTTGGATCCCTTTGGTGTTATAAGCATCTACAAAAAATATGTTTCATTGCTTAAATAACAATAACAAAAAAAACAACATTTTTATTGCATCGCGTTTAAAATCAAAGGAATATGCAGTAAAATACAGATTTTGCATGTCCAAGGACGAGTAATCGATCTATTCTTAAGTATAGTAAATATTTCCAGGGATTTTGCGAAGGATGGGGTAAAGCTTTAGCATCTTCAGATTTTTAGTAACTGTAATATTTTTTGATATTTTTAATGCATTGATTATGTGTAAAAACTGCTTTCAATAAGATATAAAATCAAATATAAAAGTATTGCGGGTTTTCAGATAACACCAATCCCATTTCTAGTTGTATGTTTCTTTGAAAACGAAACCTCGAAGATCGATTTTTTATCAAACGTTTAATCATTCTATTTTAAGAACTACATCCCCTTGTGTTTTTGACTTTATTATATCAGATTTCTTTCAAGACCCCTAAATTCGACCCATATTGAATGATTGGTTTCAATGACATCAGTGAAATATCTTGGCTAAAGGAAGGGATTTATTTGAAAATTGGTGTTTACAGTATAGATTTATAAATTATGATGATAATGTGCCGTTCACTATCCTTGTGAAAGGAATGTTTTTGTTCTGTTTTGGCGTCTAATAGACTTCTATCATTCGTGTGTTTGTGCAATGTAGCACAAAAATGTCATTTATATGAATGATCAGCTTAATACTTCAAACATTTATGTTAGATCATAATGAGTCAAATATATATCATGTATCAGCTACTTAAAATTATATTAAGTTGACTTTACTTTTTACTCTGTTAATCTTTTGTAATTATCCATTGTTTTCTTAACAGGTTTACAAAAATAATCAAATGCATGCAAGTGTCGAGGGCTTGGATGCCATATAATATTTATTCTATTTAACAGCTTAAAACAGTTTAATATATTGTTAGATTATTAAAAATGTATTTATGTAAAAGTGTATGCTATCAAAACATAGTTATATATTTATTGTAATTAAATACGAGGCTTAATTAACAGCTATGTAAACACATGTAACCATTCATTTGTACTTTTTATATATACCGAATGCTTTTATTTAAGAGATAAAGTGCTAAGATAACTCGATTAAATTTAATATATTGACCAAATAAGATGACATCTGAATATTTGTTTTATGGTTTGAGAAAAATATTATGTCCTGCCTCCAAAATTCAAATACTTAAATGGAACGTGTTAGTTTTGTCACCATATTGATGCAAATGAAACTGAATGTTCAAAATATGAATAGCATGGTCGATGCTATTGTAAACATTATATTGAGTATATAAATAAGATATTTTACAATTGCAAAAACTTGTAATAACAATATATATGAATGTATTGTTTTCATTTTTATATGCATCCCACACAAAACCCCATGCATCTTTATCTGAAAACGAAACTTTATAAATAAAATAATTTTGAAAAAAAAATTGGGTCACGTTGCTGTGCATGAAAAGATTTGAGAAAGGTTTAGCCTTTATAAATCGATTTATTTCGTTAACATATAATGTTGCTGCAAATAGATCGTTATTAGAGTTGAATAATAAATTATACCTAGTAATAAAAGTAATTACCTGGAATGTTTTACAATATTTTAGATGATTCAGGATGGAATACGTTTTTTTGGCCGGAAACGTTTTGGCACATGTTGTCACTTTTTCGAAACTCTAAGGCTGGAAATATTTTGGCCGGAAACTATTTGACCCGGATTCACTTATAAAATCACAATTTATTATTTAAGGTGTCTTATTTAATGTGTAAAATTCTTATCATATTGAAAAATAATATAATCATGAATAGAGGTTTTTTATTGTTTCACTTTTGCAAATAAATTATATATCGCTTTGGAGATTTGGATATGGTTATTTAGGCAAAATTTCATCATGACATTTGAATATAGTTTATATGTATTTACTGTTTCAATCACCTTAATTATACACAATTAGACCCATGTAGTATTTAAAAACTATACAAATAACTATTTCCTTTGCGTAAATGCTAAACCACTAATATGTTAAATAAATTACAAAATGATTTTAGACAAATAAGTATGAAGTATTTACAATATTTTCGCATTGTTAGAGCTATAATGTTAAAAGAGTACAAGCGAAGGACTAATGTTATTTAACAGTTGTGAAGGTAAATAATCTTCTTAAAATATATGCAATACTCACTTATCGAAAAAAGAGGACCTCATAAACTTTAATGAGGGAAAGAAAGAAAAAGAGGGGACAGTATATGTATCGAGCAAAAGTTTATTCTTATATTGACATTTTATGCTTAGTTTTAAGGGTTTTAGTGAACAAATTATAATTTAATTCATATGGCTCACATATTTTACGTATAAACTCCTAAAATCATATTTAGTTGACTTAATTTTTATGACCCGCCTGACGATAATCAGAGGGCCGTATAGGTTTTACCATGACATTGTCCGTGTGCGCTTTGTTCTACGGATATTGCATCTATGGGTCACACCACACCTTTTCAACCTATTCACGGAACTTATATTAAGACCTATAGATGCTAGATAGTGAAGTTTCAGTTACAGCGTTTCAAAGATAGAAGAATAAGCAATTTGATGTAGACTACGCGGACGACACAGCGATAACAGTAGAAAACGAGAATGAGCCGCAATACTAGCTTTTTCCGAACAGAACAAAGATTTTTTTCGAAACTAGCATTTCACTCTAGGATTATGTTTGTAAATAAATCAACCAAACCAGATGTATCTTAATTAAGTCTCTTTAAACGAATTCATAAGAAAATAGCCTAATACACATTTGATTTCTTGAAATCTTTATTCTGGTAGGAGATTGTATATTTGCTTGTAGTAGCTTTTCTGGGTTGCTTGCTTGCAACTTCAGAATAAACATTTTGATGCATATCAGCGTATTTCGCTTATTTCAAAGATATAGAATCATCTTCCACTAAATAATAAATAGATTGATATCATAAATAAAAATCGTTGAGTGCCCCTCCCTGTTCATGTGCCCATTACCAGGAATATTTAAGCTTATCGGCTTTTCATGGTTTTATTCAATTTGAGATAATTACATATAAAATGAAAACTAAATCATCAGTTGATCATTATTTATTTTCAATAACAATAATGTATAAACTGGTCTATAAGTAGGAAAATCAAGAAATCTTTTCATATACATACAATTATATCATTTCAATAATTTACAAAAACATATATGTATTCAACAACCTTACATTAAAAACCGATAACAACTAACCATCTCGATTTAAACCAAAAACCTAAAAATATATTTTTAAAAATGTAGAAAACGGACAAGTCGTAGAAATAAACAATCACATTAACAATCCTAGACAGCTATTAATGTAAATACGCATAGCAATTTGTAGAAATAAAACTAGCACTATCAATACAGCTATTATTTACAACAGTCAGGCGCAGAAATATAGAGGGCGCCCTCTCGTATAAATTATCTAAAAACACAAACGGCGTCCCCGCTCAGCTCTAAGGGCCTGGTCAAATCGAAAGCTTTAACAAACGCTTTCCAAAACAAACCCCTTCCTACCAACGTTTTCCTTATCAAACACGCACCTAAACGCTTGTCGCATTAAACAACGTTTTTTTGGTTTCCCATAAAAAACATTAGAGAACACGATTTCTAAGGTCGGAAAAGCTTCTAATATGGCCAGGTCTTCATATGTTTTACCATGTGTGTCCACCACTTTAATATGTTTAGGAACCGCTTCTTGCAGTAGATTGAAAAGAAGACTATCGCTATAAAACATGTTTTGCATTTATATACATTTGTTCACAGTAGACTCTATAGATTCTATGCCATTCTTCTCAGTTTAGGGAAGACCCTAAACAATGAAAAGTGCATTGCGTTGGTTTCACAGCTTAAGCCATACGTCCAAGTTTCGAGTTGACATCACGGAATGACGAGTTATTATCCTCTTCAACGGTGGAGAAACGACTTGATTTCTGCAAAACATATAAATGTTTCATCATTAATTTGTTGCACTTAGAAGTCTGTTGATGTTTATTTGGGTTGAGAACATTCGGCCCGTTAATTATGTTAACGTAGTAATAAATACCACACAATCCATTTTATTTTCGTGAAGCATTTTGCCATGGTGAAGTCTTTCACATAAAGGTTTATCTTTCCATAATACAAAACATTACTATTGGTAAATAGCATAAGGCCGCGTTCACGCAAACCAAATAAACCTGTTAATTAAAGCTCTAAACTAAAAAGCTAGAAAACCGCTTTGACATTAAAACATAGCAATTTATCCCTTCTGTTCGCACAAGAAGCGTTTTTTGTGGCATTTTTTTTTCGAGCTTTTAATTGGCAAGAACGCGCCTTACCGTTGGCGAGCCAAAGGAAGATTTGCCGAAAATGATTTGTCGCACCGAAACAACGTTTAATTTGTCAATTTATAAACAAGTAATTAGGAATTCATTATCATAAATCAAATCAAATCATACCTTAGCAGACTGGATACCGTAGGGCGACGTCGAAAGCACGGTTCTATTCTTATTGGGTTCACTGTTCAGATCAATAACGAAGTTCTTCTGGTATGAAATGAGACCACGATGTTGAATCAGAGCAGGTCCCCAATCGACCGTGGGACGGGTGATAGTATGCCATCTCTGTAAAATAGCATAAAGATAGAGTGATTGTATACATGGGGACATATGAAAGATTCCAGACATCTTTATTGCCGCGGACGTGGGTACAACGTCGCTGCAAAGTCGAATCGATGTCGGATGTACCGAGTGTGTTAGTTCGAAGTCGGAACATGAACAAAGGTCTGGTAAACGTTTTTATCGCCCAAACAAAAAAAACATTCTTTTCAACGTCACGTCACAAAACCACGTAGTTCGGACGATCCAATTTTGTTAAGTCTGGTCGCATCACGACCGAGGGCACTCAACGATTTATTTTAGCTTATATTCATCAAAATGTTTATTCTGAAGATGCAAGCAAGCAACGAAGAAAAGCTATTGCAAGCAAATTTACAATCTCCTACCAGAATAAAGATTTCAAGAAATCAAAGGTGTAGAAGTGGGCCCGCAAAGATTGTCCTAATTTCACGAAATATTTTTGGGTTCTGATTCACAACTTTCTTATTTATATATGAATATTAACTATACTTTT
>LQRL01076604.1:15310-26705 GCA_001703475.1 Hydroides elegans
ACCATATTGACTCAATTTAAGCATTTATGGTCAGTATAAATTTATATCTTTTCCATTCAAAGTATTTACAAATTACCTTTAGCAAAACGGCGCATTCATGTTAAAGTAATGTGTGTGAATTTAAATATAAAACATAAACAATAATCTTTTTTTCCAATGATATTATCCACATAAATTCTAACAATGTTTGACAAGTAGCATCAATCACAATGAGTACATCGCTTCAACATGCACAATATTGCGACCCAATAAAAGACAAATTCCTATAAACGCCTTATAGTCTAAGGTTATAAAGTGTCACATAGAATTCTAATAGATTCTAATCAATATTTGTGCCCGTTTTATGCAAGTACTGGTCGCTAAGAAACGCTTTCTATGGCAAATATAATTATAACCACATAAAACAAAGAAAATAGTTAGCAGACACATGCAGAGTATTTTGAGCTATGTGACGCGTTTTATTGTTATACATTCTGTATAGGAACGCATATTATATTAACTATGAGAAAATGACCTTATTGTTTAAATAATGAGTTATTACATGCTTCAATATATTCAAATTATTTTAATTGTCCATATCTAGTCAAGATAGATTCAATTGTTGTTTTCTGTCAGCGAACTGTTTCTTGATAATGTATATGGTACTTTATATATATGATAATTTGTTTGTTCATCGATGACAAATATAAGCATACATATATTTTATATAATTGTTCCTTCTATAGTCATAGTTACTTTTGCAAATCAAAGTTCAATCGCCGCTTCAATAAATTAAAACACGAATACGAATCATTTACACATTCATTCGCTGCTCATAATATCATATATTTGTTATAAAACAACTATTTTTGAAATAGGACAAGAATTTCGGGCGCTCTGTACGAAGAGTACGATTTTTGGAAGTTGAATATCGAGCAATTCAAATCAGCATTTAAGTTTGAAAAGTAATGAAATCCATAGTTAAATGATCCATCTAGATTGTGTAAAAGTATAGTCAATATTCATTAATAAATAAGAAAGTTGTGAATCAGAACCCAAAAATATTTCGTGAAATTAGGACAATCTTTGCGGGCCCACGTCTATGAGGTTATTCTTTCACAGAATCGTTTACAGAGACTTTATTAAGATACAGGTGTGTTGGTTTATGTACTTACAAACATAATCCTTGAGTGAATTAATCGTTTTGAAAAAAAACTTTGTTCTGTTCTGAAAAAGTAGCAAGCAAGGAAGAGCTGCTACAAGAATAGACATTTTACCGAATAAATCATTGAGTGCCCCTCTCACGACGATGCGAAGTCGATTTGAAATGTTCTTATAACATGCAATCTTAAATAAACATCTGATTATAGGCTCTATGTATTATATTTGGGGCTTTAGTTTTGACACATTTTTTCTTTGTGTAACAACTAACTTACCTTAAAGAATGAGCCGGAAGCTCTTGCGAACTGCACAATAATGGCGATAGGAATAGGAAGTACAATGCACACGGTCAAGGCCACTCCGATTACTTGCGAGTATGTTGACCAATCGTAGTCTTCGTATGTTGGCGCGCTGTACTTGATCCATGAGTAGAGCCACATGTACTGGTGGAATAGAAAGTATTCAACGTTTATAAATGTATTTTATATTTATCAAAAATAAAGTATTATGAAATGTAGATAGAATTCTAATTTTATAGATTTATACAGGAGATTGAAATATGCAAAAAGTGACTCCAAATAGTCTGAGTTAATACAACAATGTTTTATGACCAGAAAACATCTATGGTATTGATCTCAAAAGGTAGTCTATAAACGAAATATGAACCTATAATATTACGTAGCTCTACCATAGCATAGTGTATGAGCGCGGCTAAATAATATGTCATGGTCCGCAATTTGAAAAACCACACGGACGGTTGCAAAGGATCCGCGATGCTCTGACAATGACTTACGGAAATCAAATGGAATATGTTTCTATCCTGGGAATCAATCTTCGCCTATTATCCTAAGGTTCGTACTTGGACCATACTTCTTCAAAAAAAAAATATCAAACACTTACAGCGAGAATGACGGGCGCACTGATATTCCAGCAGAACCACCACCACATGGAGGTCGTGCGTCCGAGCATCGTCTCAATGTCTTTCGACATACTTCGCCATCCTGTAAAGATAGAATAAATACAGGATAAACAATAAGTTTAAACAAAATATGTATTTTTATGTCTTTTAAAGCTTTGCATTCATGCTGCATGCGGTCGATCAAAAAATGGAGGTCGTGCGTCGATCCAAGGATCATCTCGATGTCCTTTGACATACTGCGCCATCCTGTAAAGATATCGTATAAATAATTGATAAATATATACATTAGTAAATCTGTTGAGTAACATATTTTAAAATATACTGATGAGAGAAGCATGAGAGAAGGGTTCCGCAGCTTTCAATGCATACTGGCGTTTTCTTCCAACCCTCGAAAATGATATGGTTCAACAGCTCTACATTTTTTTTCAGATCAATTGGCTGCTGAAAACACAAAGCATCCGAAAGAAAAAAAGAAACAGAGAAAGAGAGAGAGAGAGAGAGAGAGAGAGAGAGAGAGAGGGGTAGAGATAGGTCGAGGGAGAGAGAGAGGGGGAAGAGAGAGAGAGAGAGAGAGAGCGAGAGCGACAAAGTTCACAAAGCGATAAAACCACAGAGGGAGTTAACAAGCAAAGATCCTGAGAGGAGTTAACCCGCACGTAAGCGACTTTCGGATCAAGCTATGTTAAATCTATAGAACTCTATTGAGTCTATTGTAATATTGAGACAGATATCTTACCGTAGACCCAGCCAACAGCAATGCACTCGCAGAGTCCGATGATCATAACAGCCCAACCACCAGCGTAATGCTCCATCCATTTCAGAACATAGATTCCACCCTGGAATTAAATTCCAGTGATTAAACTCAATAGACTTTTGGATTATAACATGGACTTTATTGCTGTCTTTACGTAGACATCTATTGTTGTGAACAAGCATGTCATTTTGAGAGCTTCCCCCACTAGTAAGCAAGTGAGTAACTTGAACGTTATGTGTCACTCCGGGCTTACAGCATAAACAATAGTTTACATTTTACACAAAATATCTATGTCTCACATATTTATGTTAATAAAAAAATATATAATTTCTTTTTTATTTAATAACGCGTTTTTATTTTGCGAAGCGTATAAAGCATCTACCGGTACATATTATTTGTGTCTCGTCCAGAAATTTAAAGAACCCATAGACTACACGAGTTTTCAGCATAGACTCCATACAAGGCACTAGACTAGACTTCTAGACATATCAACGAACTAACCTGAGTGCAGAGGATAAGTCCAAACAGGAAGTAGAGAACGCAGAGGGCGCTGTTGAGTGACGCCTTGTGTTTCCGGTTGAATGGCTTCGGGAAGCGGTCAATGAGGGCTGTGCTCACGGTTTCGACAAGGGTCATCTACATAGCAACGCATGGCAACGGTTTAATATATGACAAATATCGGTGATTTAATGACTGATTGCAAATGCATGATTGAATAATAGTTACTAAAGATTCATCGAAGCCGTCGATGAGGGCTATGTTCAGGGTTTCAACCAAGGCCATCTGCATTAAAATGTATCATATTATATAATAATATCATACTATAAAACTCATAGAAACATGTAGAATGAATAGCTTTGAGTTTGAATAAATATTTGTTTTGCATTTTGCGGAATAAAATTATTGTAAGCTTTATTTATATATTTGTAATGATAAATATTTTTTATAAGGTATTTTATATTTTTTCTTCAAAACTTTTGAAAATAATTAAGTGTTGCACTTTTTTTAATGGAAGTTTTTTTTTCAGCTGCAGTGTTTATACAACATGTCGTTAAAGTTTACATTAATTACAGCAATTTCAAGAATTTCAAATAATAAGATATACCTGGGTACCAACTCCAATGAGGAACAGCATGAGATAGAAGATGATGGACCAGAAGGGAGAAGCCTTTTTGTGAGTGGCGAATTCAGGGAACGAAATGAAGGCATATCCGGTTTCTATGAAATAAAAAAAGAAGATATAAAGTACAAACATAGTCTATTGTTCCAAACGTTTTCTCTGTAGCTTAATTTGTTGTATTTTTTTTTTCGTTCAAGGAGTAGCGAAATGGTGCGGAAGATGTTCTTGTATGCTATTTATCGTTTTTGTACGACGTCCTTGTTTTGACGAAGTCAGGACTATATCGCACCCCTGACGATCCTTTTCGTAAAAATGGGCTCGTATGCAGGTATAATAATACATACTCAATAATGCATCTAATAATGTATACATGTATATCTTAACAACTTGATGGGCTACAGATATCATTGTCTCATAAATTTCAAAAATTATTTCAAACATGTGTTGATTTTTGAACATGGGCCTTTTTACACTTTAACACTACCCTTGTTTTTTCGTATTGTTTTGTTCACTTATACATTGTACACAAAACTTAAGAGACTACAAACCTGGATCAACCAGTGTGTTGAACGGTCTATCCAGTTCCTCATGAATGTATCCGATTGACGGGAACACGATAAATCCGGCAATGATACTTGTCACAGCGCTGACCAGGGTCACAATGAACGAATCTCTGTAAAAGCAGAAGCAAATTGTTGTATAAAATGACCGTAAATGAGATGATTTTGGGAATATAGACGCATTCTAAATATGGTTTACAAGGACAACAGTCGGTTTTATTATCTTTATTTTACTGAAGAGTCTTAAGGAATTTAAAAGGTAGATGATTTCTAATGATGATTATTTGGCAATATGAATATTGCGAAGGAGGTACGTTTGACCAAGACAACGATCAAGATATAACATATTTATTTTATATACACTTCTTTTGTCTCAAATTTCGTTTCAAATTTTAAAATGTTCATTTGAAATCTAAAAGCAGGTTTATCTAAGTAATTTATAAAAAGAATTTTCAAAAATTTCGTTTTTAAAGATTATATGTTCATTAAATGTTTAAATTTAAAAGCAGGCTTATTTAAGAAATATATAAAAAGAATGCATACCTGAGTACGTTGCGATGGAATCGGTTGTAACTGGCCAGCGTCGTGATGCCTCCGAAACTGGTCAGGAAGGTGAAGGTCACTTCGTAAGCAGCTTCGAACCAAACCTGTAAAGACATCAAAAACGTTGATTGCAATTAATCTGCGTGTCGTGAAATGAAATATATATGGTTAACCTTTTTGATCGTTTTAGAGTAGAAAACAGCGTCGTTGTCCTGAAAGTTGATGCAAAATATGACATAAAACCAATGGGAGGGCTCAGTGCGATAATGTGCAAATTGAGTGCCAATACTTAGTGGTGATTATGTTATTTCAAATTAACACATTGCTGTGCTGAGGCCTTCAAATTTGCTTCGACGTCGCAATGTGAAACGACGTTCGACCAATTATGATGGGTATTTAACTCATTAAACAAATTCATTAAACATGCATTCCCATATCATATGTGACTTAAAGGCGACGTTGCAAAAACGAAACCAGGTGGAGAAAATACGAAAACCCATTTGGATAAAATACGATACCATGTTGAGTACTTAACCAGCCAAAATACCACATACCCTTGGTCTCTGCAAGTCATCCCAATTGGCGCCCATGTACTTGGAGACCGAGTTGCCAGCGCCCTCTAACGTGACGGCTCGGAAGAAGAGGATCACAAGAATAACGAAGGGAACGAGACCGGTCACGTATGCAACCTGTAAAAAATGGATTTTAGTTATGTTACTATTTTATCCTATTTTGAATATCAGAACAACGCAAAATTGTAACTGACTAATAACAAAATCGAAACTCGATGCATCCTACTAAAGCTATCCAAGATAAAAAATATATATTATTGCCATAAGATATTGGTTTTAGGTAATGTTCATACAATAGTTAATAACACTCGATTGCGTGTGCATTCATTGCACGCCAAATGTTTAAGTAATAAGGTTATATTTAAACGTTTTTTTTTATAATATTAAGAAAACAGTTTTGACTTTTTAGTTTTGCTATAGCCCCGGAGAGTAGTTCAGTGTTAAGTAGACCTCTATACATTTAAATAATAAAAATAGTCAATATCATTTGATTAAACACCACCAATATATTAATTCCTTACCATAAATATAATAGACAAATTTGTTTTTTTTCCTACCTTGCCGATAGATCTGGATCCCCGAATCACACAAAGCGCCACAACGAGCCAAGCGGCCGCCAAACTGAGCACTGGTCGCCATTCAAGTCCGCCAAGCGAATCGATACCGTCACTTCGGTCCAAGAAGTATTCACTGTTAACAAACGAAGAATGTTCGTTATGACGTTTTAAAGGGACCTTGAGCAACTGTTAAAATATACTACGACAATTAGCAATGCTTATATAAGCACAGGGTCGCCACTCGAGTCCGCCAAGGGAGTCAATACCGTCACTGCGGTCCAGGAAATATTCACTGCAAATATACGAAGGATTTTTTTGTGTATAGAGGGTTTTATATTACGTTTTGTATGTTATAGTAAGGAATGCGTTTTCGCAAGACAAACTGAGCACTGGTCGCCACTCGAGTCCGCCAAGGGAGTCAATTCCGTTACTTCGGTCCAGGAAGCATTCACTGCAAATAATTGAAGGATTATGTTAGTATGGTTTTAAAGATGACGATATATCAAGTATTGTAAGGAATGCGTTTCCATAAGCCATGCATTCTAAGAAGTGTTCACTGTAAACATGAAAGTGAAAATGGATTATGAAAAGTGGTTCGCTTAAAAATCCGTCTGGTTTTAACGATATAATTAAGTCTACAGATTTATGCACTAAGAGGCATTGAAAATAAACTTCTTTGAAGTGTCAGGTGACATCATGACACATATTGCATGGATGCCATCTTATCGACGATTTGAAACGTTCAGGCATTATTCTAAATATAAATCCATTTAAAAGAAGATATCACAAGATATTTCTATCTAGTCTATTTATAAAGATCTTGAAATGTATATATACATTAGCAGTCAAATCATATTTACATTTAATTCATTTCAATGTGACAATAACCCTTACTTGAAGTAATCGACGCTCGGATAAGTTCGGTCAATGTCGGCCTCATCTTTGGCGCGCTTTTCGTCCCAGACGCCGAGCAACGAGGTCGAGTTGTCCGAATGAAGTCGTAAACACGTACCGTCGTCAACTCGGATTTCGTTTCCGGAAGTGGTGCAATTCATGATGGGCACGTTGTGGTAGCAATCTATGGGAAAAAGGCATCTCATAATGTTTTTGTTTCTATAAAATCTCATTTCTTATTTTATTGTGATGGTGCGGGCAGGCACTTGCGAATTTTCTACAATCGTTGTGAAATTCAAACATCAGTTTATAAAACAATATTTGATAGCTTAATGATTATGTATAATTGCTTAATATGTAACATTTTGGCTTACTCTCGCTTACACATTTCAATGAAAGGCCACAATGTTTTTGTGTGTAAAAATGCAAAATAAACAACATCTTGCAATAAACACTATTTTTAGTTAAGTGTAAAATATATGTTAATTGGTACCGAACGCATATCAATCGCCATCATTGAGATCTGACTTATATTATGAAAAAAAAAAAAAGAATCTGAAAATAACTCACACTTTGAGGCCCAATCATCTTTACACTTGTCCCACGGCAAACCATTGAAAGCCGAAAACGAGGCTCCCAAGTAGTAGAGTGCGTATGCAACGATGACGTTGTAGTAGACGCTCACGAGGGCCGAGAGGATGACCATCGACCAACCGATACCTGTGAATTGCAATTATCATTCATATTTAATTCAACGGTATATAAGTGAAAAATGGGCTCCCGGGAAGTAGAGTGCGTACGCAACGATGACGTTGTAGTAGACGCTGACGAGGGCCGAGAGGATGACCATCGACCAAGCGATACATGCGAATTTATAGCACTTATAATTCTTTCATTTTACCATACTTATCTAAGCGTTTCTTTGGCCCGGTGTAACGCTTAAAAAAGTAAGCGAACAAAAAGTGCTTACATGTAGGAAAAGGTGTTTCGCATCTTCGACTTTTCAGTTATATTTTACACGTCTGCATGTTCACAAATGTTTCAAACAGAACATTAATTTAAAAGCAATATATAAATGCATTCAGGTTTGAATTATTGATATCAAATGAATGATTAAACTAAAGTACCACAGAACTGAATTTCAAACAAAATCAAATAGATATCTGGCGGAGTAATAGCGACATTGTATGGGCTTACCTTCAAACATGGGCGCGAACCTCCAGCAAGACAGGATACCACTGGAGCTGAACTGGCCGAGAGATGCCTCGAGGAAGAACAGAGGTATGCCCATGAAGACGATCATGATGATGTATGGGATTAGGAACGCACCTGTATTGCATAAAACGATGCTAAATAATTATGTAATGAATATAACATATGTTTATTATTTTTTTCATAGCGGAAGGGAAACATACACGCATATATGAATCATATATAATACATGCAGCTAAAATCATATAAACTTGATCATGCATTATTTACATTCAGTTGTATCTATATTATTCAAAATAAGATGCCTGTTTGTAAGAAAACGGGAAAGCGAGGTACAAAAAACAGACTATTCCATTGATAAACGAATGATTTGTTTTCAATATTATGTACGCATCAAATGCTTATTCTCTATTTAAATCTTCCAATTTAGACAGTCTTTTAATTTTGTCTTACCTCCTCCGTTTTCATAGACCTTGAACGGGAACCGAATGATACTGCCAAGACCCACAAGCAAGCTGATTGCGGCCAAAAGGAACTCGAAGCGACTGCCCCAGTTATGTCGCTCCTCATTTTCGTCGCATGTGTAATCACACGTCGGTTGATAACGCTGTTGCTATTAAAAGATGACATCACTTGATTTTATGCTTTAAAGAATACAAGGTTATATTATATCTTTTGAACTATGAGTGATTAGATAGGTACGTTTTACTCTTATACGAGACTCTACAAGGTCATATTGTATTTGTTGAGATATGAGTGATGAAATTGGTGTTTTTTTTTACTCTTATAAGATACTCTGAAAAAATGACATCATAATCATTCGGATTCATGTTCATTTGTTTAAGCAATAATGCCTATATAAATTAAGATACGTCTCAGAAATAACATCGAATTGCAATTACAATGATTTAATTGCTTAGATGAATTGCAATTATGATATATTTACCTTGATTAGGCTCTTCTTAGACCTTGTCGTCGATATTGTGCTGTTGATAGGTAGATGTCTGTATGTGCTACTTGCAGCCTATGAGAAATTATCACGTGACATTAAAGATAAAGGTTTAGATATGTTCCACCCATACGGTTTGGCTATATCCTGTTTCGGTGCTCCCTATGTTGTACGAAGTTTTTTTTGCGAGTCTTCGAATAAGTTTGATTGTACAGTGATATGTGTGGAAAGTGTGTGGTTATGGATGAATATTTGGAATTTATAAATGTTTATTCTGAACAAAGTTACTGCAAGTCGAGTGTGATGTATGTGACATTGAATGTTTATGACTATGAGGTAGCATAATAACATACGTTTGTTTATAAAATCAATATCAAATATGTAATTAGAGTATTTGTATTTTGTATGAGTATTGCAGGTTATTTTATTATAATATATATATATATATTTTTGTATACAATCGAAAATCCACGACAGCACAGAAACTGGAAAATATAGCAGTATTAAGGACACTCGCAGAATAAATTTGATAATCAATTAAACAAAACAAAAGATATAATCCAAAAATTGCAACCAGCAGTTTTGCTATTGTATTTTTTAAGTCACATATGACAGCCTTTATCAGCCATGTGAGTGTCCTTAAAGCATTAATAGAGTTACTCAAAAAGATTCACTACACTCATGGAAATGTTTATGAAAATACACAGCAAGCAAAGAACCAAAGGCAATATCTAAAGCAGGTTCGTTCAATATGCTTATAAATATCAAACTTACACAAATTTAGAATTAAAATGTCATGGGCGGATTTCAAGGATTCAAAAATGGTTTATTTCGAGGTATTTTAGCAGTTTTAAAAATATATAATTGAAACAAATATTTGCCTTTGATTCTTTGACGATTATCAATAAGCTGAAACCCATTAATCCGATAGAAGAGAAAGATCAATATTTACACCATTATAAAATGCAAGAAAGGGAACAATTTGTAGCTTTTAGTACTCATCAAAAGTTATGTATATCACGTTCAACTCATAACTGTACAATACACCCTCCATGTTTATAGATTCTAACCCCATTTTGTCTTGGTCTATTAGAGTCTAACATATACTCACAGACTCTGCATAGATTGACTCATAGTCATCATTCTCATTCTCCCACCAGCTCTTCTGTTTGATCTCATCAATCTGCTGTAAAGTATCAACACTACCCAGCGACAACAATTCAACACTGTCAGACCTACAAGACGCCGAAGACCCAAACTTCATTGGCGGTCGCATCCTCTTGTTATTATCGTTGAAGTTCTTCTGCGAGAACGTCGATTGCGCGCTCTGCGTACGCAGCTGGTTTTCGGTGTTGACCTGTGCGTTGGGAACCATTGAGACGACATTGACCTCCGTGGGAAGCGCGTATATGCTGTCTTCATCACTTGTTGGGTAATCGGGTCTGGGTACACCGGGTACGGTTTGGGGCGGAGTGGGTATTTCCTCGTAGAGCATGCTATCTGAATCTGGTGTGATTGTTGAGGATGCGACCCGGCTAAAGCGGGGATCAGTGCTGGGTGGTGTGGGGACGTAAGTAGTTGTGTTAGTGTCGAGTGTTGGAGAGCTAGTGCTACTGTCCCCTGAGGGTGGCGATATTCCATCCCTGCTAAAGCTCGGATCACTGGTAGGTGGTGTTGGCGCTTCAGTCGTTGCGTTATTATCAAGCGAAGGAGAGCTAGAAGTACTGTCGACTGAGACCGGTGATTGTTCATCCCTACTGAAATGTGGATTACTTGAAGGTGCTGTCGGAGCACCAACCGTTGTGTTATTATCAAGTGTCGGAGTACCAGAAGTGTTTGCTTCTGAGGCTGGTGATGGTTCGTCTCTTCTGAAACGCGGATCATTGGAAGGTGGTGTGGGAGCACAAGCCGTTGTGTTGTTATCAATTGTTGTAGTGTCACCAGGAGCGGATGGAATCCTTGTGCTTTGATCTGTAATTGTGCCGTCATCAGGGGCAGATGGAATCCTAGTGTTCTCATCTCTAGTTATGTTGTCACCAGGGGCTGATGGAATCCTTGTGCTTTGATCTCTAGTTATGCCGTCACCAGGGGCAGATGGAATCCTAGTGTTCTCATCTCTAGTTATGTTGTCACCAGGGGCTGATGGAATCCTTGTGCTTTGATCTCTAGTTATGC
>LQRL01076604.1:33528-43810 GCA_001703475.1 Hydroides elegans
CCTTAGCTGTCGTATGAGTATCGGATTTCTCTAAGGGCGCAGTCGGAACGTGATCAGTTGTTGCATCAAGTGCATCAGTGGGTACCTTTTGAATATCAAAAGGAGCAGTAGGTATTCTCGATTGATCAGCAATTATGGGCGTTACACTCTCACGAGTAATGTCTTTGCCTGTCACTTTAGGTGGTGCTGTTGGTACTCGGTCATCTGTTATTTCCATGCCACTAGTTGAAGTTGTAGATATGTCCTGAACTGGAGCTGTTGGTATTCCACTGGCCACATTTTGCCGGGAGACGGGAGATCTTCTGCTTTCTACTTTGAGTGATTCGTTGACAGGCGCAGTTGGGATTCTATCGTCAGGAGTTTTACGCCCAACAGGAGACGAGATTGGTTGCTCGCCAGGCGCTGTTAAAATCGGAGATGTGACTTCACTGTTGCTTTGCGCTGTTGTTATATGTGTATTTTTTCCTCTGGTAGATGACACCTGTTCAGGAACTTGAGTTCCACCGTGACTTGGTCCATCATTGGCCTCTAAAAAATGGTTCTGTACATCTTTGGTTGAAGATATTTTATTTTGATCAGGGTTTTCTTGTGCAGCTTGCAACCTGCTACGATCTACTGATAAATTGCTTTGACCAGGAGCTGTTGGAATTCGGTCGCTTGCTGCACCATACGGAATGGCCGAAGAGCCTTTTGCCAGGCTCTGACCTAGGCCTCCAGGGGCAGTTGGCACTCTGATTTGATCTTCAGACAAGTTTCCCTGACTATGAGCAGTTGGAATTATGTCGCCGGCATCGCCGTCATACTGGACATCCGAGAATTCCATTGTTGAATTAAGAAGCATGTCTCCGGGCGCACTTGGCACCATGCTGCGATCTACCGATTCGCTCTGACCAGAGGCTGTTGGAATTTCGTCACCTTTTGCACCATATGGAACGGTTGATGAATCTAAAGCTGAGGTCTGGACCACGCCTCCTGGTGCAGTTGGAACCCTGCTTTGATCTACTGGCAAATTGTCTTGACCAGGACCTGTTGGAATCCTATCACCTTGAGTGCCATGTGGGATTGCAGAGCTCTGACCCATGTCTCCGGGTGCAGTAGGAACCCTGCTACGATCTATTGATAAATCGCTTTGACCAGGAGCCGTTGGAATTCTGTCGTCCGTTGCGCAAAATGGAACTGCAGAAGCATCCTTTGTTGAACTCTGAGCCATGTCTCCAGGTGCAGTTGGTACTCTGCTGCGATCTACTGACAGGTTTGCTTGGCCAGGAGCTGCTGGAATCCTATCACCTTGGGCGCCATGTGGAATTGCAGAGCTCTGACCAATGTCTCCGGGTGCAGTTGGAACTCTGCTGCGATCTGCTGGCAAATTGTCTTGACCAGGAGCTGTTGGAATCCTATCACCTTGAGCGCCTTGTTGGATTGAAGAGCTCTGACCAATGTCTCCGGGTGCAGTAAGAACCCTGCTGCGATCTATTGATAAATCACTTTGACCAGGAGCCGTTGGAATTCTGTCGCCCGTTGCGCCAAATGGAACTGCAGAAGCATCCTTTGTTGAACTCTGACCCATGTCTCCGGGTGCAGTTGGAACTCTGCTGCGATCGACTGACAAGGTGTCCTGACCAGGAGCTGTTGGAATCCTATCACCCTGAGCGCCATGTGGGATGGCTGAGCTCTGACCAATGTCTCCGGGTGCAGTTGGAACTCTGCTGCGATCGACTGACAAGGTGTCCTGACCAGGAGCTGTTGGAATCCTATCACCTTGAGCGCCATGTGGGATTGCAGTGCTCTGACCCATGTCTCCGGGTGCAGTGGGAACCCTGCCACTGTCAACCGACAAATTGCTTTGACCAGGGGCCGTTGGAATTCTGTCGCCCTTAGGGAATGCAGAAGCATCTTTGGCTGGGCTCTGGCCCATGTCTCCTGGTGCAGTGGGGACCCTGCTGGAATCAATCGACAAATCGCTTTGACCTGGTGCAGTCGGGACTCTACTTGAAGCGGAATCACCTGCTATTATTGAATGGGGAGCTGTTGGAACCAAATCGGACTGTTGCATTTCATCTGAATCTCCGGGAGCAGTCGGTACCCTACTTTCAATGCTACTGATATTTCTAGGAGCAGATGGAATAAAGCTTCTGTCGCCAGGTAATACAGAAGTATCTTGTGTCAGATCCCCAGGGGCTGTTGGAACTCTATCACCATAGATTTCTTTACTCATTCTTGATGAACTAATTTGTCCAGGTGCGGTTGGTATTCTGTCTTGCTCTGCCATACTAGAAATGCGACCGGGTGCCGTAGGAACTCTGTCAGTTTGTCTCATGGTACTCGAACGGGACATTGTTGCACCAAGGCTATTTGGTGCGGTTGGTACACGGCTTCCACTTGCTGTAACTGAGTCATCCAGATCTGCTCCTAATTTACTTAATTTTCCGGGAGCTGTAGGTGCGCGCTCATCCATTTGTGAACCAGGGGATACACTTGCACGTGCCAGTTTTGAAGCATGAAGCGGCGCAGTTGGGACACGGTTTGTACTTGTCTTGATTGTTTCATCTAGACCTGCTCCTAATCGACTGAGTTTTCCGGGAGCTGTAGGTGCTCGTTCACCCATTTCTGACTCTGGAGAAACACTTATTCTTGCAAGTTGTGAAGCATGCAGTGGCGCAGTTGGAATATCATCTCTGGATTGAGGACAGGCTGTCATGACCTGCATGGAACGATCGAGCTCAGTACCGACACCAGGCTTGTTTGCCGGGGCCGTGGGAACACGGTCGCTAGCTTCTGAGAGGCAGGAGCTACTTAAATCTCCGAGTTTCGACGCATTGATAGGTGCAGTTGGTACACAATCACCAGCATTTGAAAGCGATGAGAGGTTGCCTAGCTTCGATGCATGGATTGGTGCAGTCGGTACATCATCTCGCCACTGCGCGCAAGCCAATCCTGCTTGCATTGACTCATCAGCATTTTTGCGGTGTACTTCCGGTATACCG
This sequence comes from Hydroides elegans, assembly GCA_001703475.1. Lineage (NCBI taxonomy): Eukaryota > Metazoa > Annelida > Polychaeta > Sabellida > Serpulidae > Hydroides > Hydroides elegans. The sequence continues at coordinate 36,513 of LQRL01076604.1, forward strand.
ACTGGCGCAGAAGGAACTCGGTCGTCGATATCTGAATGCGACGTAAGACGTGAATTGTTCAGCTTTGAGGCGTTCAACGGGGCAGTTGGTACGTCATCTCGCGATGGTTTACAGGCCATTCCTGTTTGTATGGATTCGTTAAGATCATTCACCGCTGGTTTCGCCAAGTCAATTGGAGCGGTCGGAACGCGATCACCGGTGGCTGCAGAATTCGGCGAAATTCGCGAATCGCTGCGGAGCTTCGATGCGTTCAACGGTGCAGACGGTACATGATCTCGCGATGGTGAACTGGCTAAACCGCCCTGGATGGATTTATCAAGCACACTGCCGTCAACTTCCGGTTGATTTGCTGGTGCTGTCGGAACACGATCGCCTTGTTTCGAATGCGCTGTCAGACGCGAGGCAGCAAGTTTTGATGCATGTAGCGGCGCTGTTGGGACGTCATCGCGAGATTGGCCATCGGCTAATTGCGAATTCGCCGTTATCTGGTTCCTGGCCAGCTGTGACGCATGCAGTGGAGCCGTGGGGATACCCTCAGCCATACTTCGTCTAGCACCCGCGCCAATCGACGAAAATCCAGTCGAACCATTTGGAGCCGTTGGGATGCGATCGTCATCATCTCCGAAAGCGGAGAACTGTGCCACATAAGGCGACATACTGATCGTTCCAGGAGCCGTCGGAACTCTGCTTTCATCACTGGTTTGACCGTCAAACACTTGACGACTCTCCGCTGACGCAGAGTCCTTAGCAGGTGGCGGCGGTGCTGCTGCTTTGAGAGCGTTGATATCAAGAGTTCGCAGTTTCCTCATCGTTGAAGGTGACGCGGCAGATTGCAGAATATTCGGCATCGAAGGAGCTCGAGGCAGTGTGTTGTCTCTCGGCTTGTAACGTTCCTTTACAGTTGGGTCGTTGACGTCAACCGTCCTCAGTTTCCGCTGCATTGTAGGCGTCACTGCCGATGTCAGAAGGTTCGGCATAGATGGCGCTCGCGGCAACTTCTGGCCATCAGGTGGTTTGATGGATTTATAGACGGCGTTCACGTCAAGAGTTTTCACTTTTGGCATCTTGCCAGAAGTGAATGTAGGTTGTTTCTCCGAAGGTTGAGACAGCGCTCGTGGTACGTTGTCTGTATCTGCCGGACGAACGGACTTTGGTTGAGAAGCGACATCCAAGGTCTTCAGTTTAATCGGTTTAGCGGAAGTAGACGCGGGTTTGGAAACCGGCGGGGGAGGAGCGACGGGAACGTTGCCATTGGTTGGTAATGGCGGTTGATGTGCTTCCTGTTCCGACGAAGGTTTGTTTACTACCGGTTTTTTATCATCAGCCTTGTCTGGTACCTGCATTTCCGGTTTTCCTGATTGCCTATCAACTGGTTTCCTGTTCGGTGAAGCGCCGGGCCTATCCGGTGATTGTCCAAGCGGCTCTCGGGGTTGCTTAGAAGAAGCTCGACTGCTTGTCCTGGTGTATTCAATCTTGAGTCGCTTCATCAAAGTAAGAGTCGCTACATCAACAGCTGGATCTGATTCTCCTTTGAGCTGATCAAGCCGTTGTTTCATCATAGCTTCAATCTGATTCCGTTGGGCCTCCTCTCCAGTCTTCTTCTTCGCATCCGGTCTCAGCGGTGAATTGTCTCGAGATTTACTCTTAAAAGCTTTCATTCGTTCCCGAACCATAGCGCCCATCTGATCTGATGATGATGCAGGCTTTTTGGGTTCACTTGTTTGTTTTGCTGATTCGATTGCTTTCTTATCTTGTACCTGATTAGCCATCGCAATTCGTTCTTTGACTAATGACTCCATGGAGTCGCTATTTTCCTTTGGTTGCCCATTCGAATCAGACCCGTTCTTTCCATTCACTTCAACGATGCCGCCATTTTGCTTTGCAACACCATTGCCTGTAATACGCTCTTTGACTAAAGCTTCAGTCACGCTTAACGTGCCATTTTCGTTCTTATCAGTGGCCAACCCGTTCTTTCCATTGACTTCCGGTTTGACGCCATTTTGTTTTGATGAAACACCATTCGCTTTGTGAGTTGTCTCACCAATGCTTTGTCGCACTCCATTTTGTCCGTTTTCAACTCCATTTTGAGGTATTTTTTCTTCGTCGGCCAACAGATGTTTAGGAATGGAAAGTTGGACTAGCAACCGGTCCATGGTTTGAATAGCTTCTTCAGTTTCTTCATCAAAAAGAAGTTCCTCCTGGATTTGCGAAAAGGGAAAAAGTGGGGGAAAGAAAAGGGGAAAAAGAAGAGTTAGTATAAAGACTAAGACTGTTTGCGCTTTAATAATATTTTAACATTGATTCATTTTTCTTATTTTTAAAATAGCAACTACCCAGTGTATCAAGGGTAAAAATGAACTAAACAAATTTGAAATAAAAATTGTTGCAATGAACGAAATATGTGTGTTTGAATTAAAGTGCATAACTGAAAAGTTATTTTAACGGAAATAAAAGAAAATTAAAGTTTTGAAAATGAAATAAAAAATTAAATACGTCATGGTCGATGTTGTTTTGGTGTCCTCGTAGAGCTTCGTGCTGTATCTGATGGTGAATCTGGCATATATTTCTCAACTTTTCATATTCCTTGGTGAATCGTCGATCATAAAAGGCCCGTTTATTCATGTTCGTATCTATAAATCAGTTACGTGCTTCAACTCTTCTTTAACAATCATATTCGCAATGTAGTAACGCAAAATAAAAATGTAACATGAACATATACCTAGGTTATTTGGTCCTGGTCACATCTGGAGCTTCTATTTCCAAACAAGCGTATTTTACTTTTATGATATAATTTTGGGCGTTTAAGTGAATGAATCCAATTATTAAAGCTTAGAAAAGCGTAGCTTTAGGGAAAAACTCAGATTGTGGCTAGGGCCCAAATGACTCGTGGTAATAGTTGCTATCAACTTGTTAGAAAACATCTAGCAGAGTATGTGTTAGCAAATGAAAAATAGTAACAATATATATGAAAATGTCAAATTGTTAGCACAAACGATGTTGTTGAATTCTTTAACTACAATTGTAATTGCAATTGTGGCAATCGACTCCAAAGGCGATTTTATGAAGCAAATCCGCTTATTTGAATCGTTTTTTTATCCAAATTTTAACATAAAACATACATATTTACAATGTTGAGCGATATTTTTATAATCAAATTGAATTTCAATATATTATAATTTAGGTTAACATTTTTGTATTCATAATTCAATATTTGATGCGGTTTGATTGTAATTATAGTTTTTAACTGTTCAAGAAACATGGTGTTAAGTATGTATATTCTGATACCTATTTTTGCATGGATTTATATTCTTCAATCAAACAAGTTCACAACATCTACCATACAAACATATTGCGTGCAACACTCGATTATATCAATATTTTGTACGTTTAAATGAATTGAAATTATATATATATATATAATTATAACTGAATATTTGTTGCATTGTCTTATGCAAATTTTGTATTTAAAAGTAGTCATGCATTGTGTTATAAAACTAAAATCGAAACATATATGTGCGCATATTTTGGTTCCAATAAATAATATTTTAATGAATGGTGAATAAAAATAAAATAAAAAATCTGCATCATTTCAATATAAACGTTTCGCCTTAAATTACATTGCATTATAAACTTTAAATGTTCAGATATTCAATAATTGCATAATTATGTCTCAATATCAATGTAATAATGTCTCTTAATCTTGTGTCAAAATATGCTTTCGCTTGAGAAATCAAACTTTCGTTATTCATGTCGAATTGCAATCAACCTAATGATGCTTGTGCGCAAAGAAATAGGTAAAGAAACATTGTCTGAAGTTTCAGACGTGGCATGGAACCATATTTACCATTGAATTCACAAAATCAAAATTTCAGTTAATACATATATTTTCACATTGATTATTTCATCATATTGCATGATCCCACTCGGCAAACAACTTCCTAAGAACGTCCTGATCACGTAATTTTACGTCCCGACGTCCGCGACGCAAATAGGACGTCGCTACGATGTAAAATATGAGACGTCCCATCATTGCCTTTAAATGACGGGTTAACGTCGTGTTTTTATGACGTGACTAATTAACATGTCCGTATAACGTCGCTAATTAGACGTTGTCGCGACGTGTTATTGAAGTCGTCCTTGTGAAGTTGTAAATAAGACATGACTTTCACGTCGCAATATGACGTAGTAAGGACATTATATCTTGGTCGTGACGTGATTCGACGTTACAAGGACCCCATTAAAAGACCAACTTACGAATTAAACTTACTGTCAAATAGCATTGCGAATACCCCTCGAAAAAATGAAAATTTGGATTTTGGACAATTTTTAGTTTGATAGTTGTCGTTTTCGAATAGGAATAATATGGTTCAGTTGAATATCTATCATTTTCGCCAAAAATATATATATATGATATTTATAAGAAATATATTTTAGATTTTTAAATAAAAATGGGAGGGCAATTTAAATAACGTCAGAAAAAAGACGTCCCTAAAACATTCATACACGACGAAATGCGGACCACTTTAGGAAGTCGCATTTTAGGTCTTAGTGGACGTCTTTCACTGAACGTCCTCTCGGTGTCAAATATTGACGGCGAAACGGCGTCTAAAAAGTTACGTCCGGCAAACTTTCACCTGGGCTCAATGTAGGACCAAGAACGGACAAGCGTAAATGACGTCAGACGGACGGGAATAGGACCAGCCTTTGCCGAGTGGGATGTTACAACTTGTATTTTGATAGTATTATTTCACATGCGAAAGCATACTAAATCATAGAATCGCTATAGACTAGACAACATTCACCTCGAATAAAAACTCGTACTATTTGGCGTTTTTTTTAAAGAATAGAAGGAAATGTTTTCAATAACTGTGGCTTTTGAGCTTTTTGCACCGATTTTTAAACATTTTTTCGCTAGGTGAACGCGGCCTTACTTCACCAAAAACAACAAACAAAACCAACTTACATCGCTGAAGTGATGACTCGTCGTTTCGATGAAATCATCGAGCTTCGTCGAAAGTCGCTCGACGGTCTGCGTCAGATCGTGAATGGTTCGCGCCATGAAGACTTGATTCTCGCCGATCGGGTTTTCTTCCGCCTCGCGACGCAGCGAGTCCATGCGCATGCTGAATTCGGACATGTTCGTGGCACTTCCGGTGCGCTTCTTGCTACTTCCTGTTTAGATGAAACATGTTTATCGTATTATATTCAACTGTTATATTTATCAGAATATTTAAGGATGTAGGAAGGTCATGTGCATGCTGAATTCGAACATGTTAGGCACTTCCGGTGCGCTTCTTGCTACTTCGTGTTAAATAAAAACATGTTTACCGTATTATATTCAACTGTTTTATTTATCAGAATATTAAAGGATTTAGTAAAGTCATGTGCATGCTGAATTCGGACATGTTCGTTGCACTTCCGGTGCGCTTCTTGCTACTTCCTGTTAAATTGAAAAAAAGGCTTATCGTATTATATTCAACTGTTACATTTATCAAAATATTAAAGGATGTAGGAAGATCATATGCATGCTGAATTCGGACATACTCGTGGCACTTCCGGTGCGCTTCTTGTTTTTTACCGTTTAAATAAAAATAGGTTTATGGTATTATATTCGATTGCTATATGTCTTTTGTATATTCTTAAGACGTAGCGAGTCCGTGCGCATGCTGAATTCGGACATGTTTAGGGAACTTCCGGTGTATTTTTTTTTTTACTTCCTGTTTGAGTAACAATGAAATATAATTTAACTTATATAGTTTTTTTTTATTCCCGAAAATGCAGATATGATTGGATGCAAACGTTAATTATAGCTGTTCAGAAGTAAAAATATAAAACAAAGATTAGTGAAATTTATTCTGAGAAGAATATTATTTTGATATGGTTATTGTATAAAAGGGATTGTTCTGGTTATTTTAGGGAGTTTTACTTTAAAGAAACATAAATTCAAACATGAAAGAAACCTTTAAAAAAACTTTTTGTTAGATATATTTGAGTTAAACAATGAAATATCACATTAACCTTGAAGCAATTATACGTATATTTTATATAACATATGAATGAATATGAAAACCAAGTGAAATCGAAATTGAAATTCACAACCATGCTGAGAAGTTAAGAAGCATATTGAGAATAATTAATATGTTACATAAATTGCAAAATATATTGATTCTGAGAATTCGTCATTCGGGGACCTCCTATGAAGATAATCCGAGAAGAATCAAATCTCAAGCTACTAAAATACAAACACTGTAATTTTGCATTTATTAAATTCACTGCATGTAAGGGATCTGGTCGGTATTGTTTCATTCAAATCGAATTCAATTGATGAAAATATATGGCATACATAGTGAGTTTTTTATAATGTAAACATTTTGCTACTCAATAATTATTTCGTGTGATGAAATGAGCAAAGAAACGAAAGATTATCGCTAGACTCAATTCAAATGTTGATAGAGAAATGTTGTCATAGAAATATTTTAAGAGATTGCGAAATAATGCATTTAGTTTTCTTAAGATTTATATTACATGCAAAATTGTAGTGCGTAATTATTGTTTGACTTTCTACATTTGAACCATATTAATTATTCCCATATCGCGTCTTTGATAGGTAAAACAATTTACTGATTAACTTTTCCCGTAGTCCATGTAGAATCAAAACAATCATTGAAATATACATTTTATCTACAATTTGTTTGTAATAATTTTAATAATAAAGTATAATTTTCACTTAATATGTTTTTAAATGATGCAAAGGAGGACGCTAGTTTTTCATGTTCAATATAGACTTAATTTGCAAAAAGTTGGACGCAGTTAACTTACATGTATGTGACAAGGCTACATAATAAGTGACATGTAGTATTAAAACATATAATTAAGTTTCATTTTTACATTTTGCATTGTGATTTATTATACTGTATTTTAATCTATTCGGGATTCTAGTTTTTTTCTCATCACAAACATGAAAATCAGTTTAGCTAACTCAGGAAACACAAAATAATTCTTTGATGTTTGATGAATATATATGGCATATATGTTTATGAGAACACATGGAGTATAAAGAAATATCCGCTAGATAAGTATATATCTATTGCGTCATTATTGTTCTTTTAAAGTAATAATACGCATAAACCACACGTTTTACAAATAAACAATATATATGACTTATCAACTCGATACTTTCCCCTACTTTGTTTTACACAATTTATGTTAGGCGTACCTTCAAATGATGCAAAACGCATGGGATTGACCTTGTAGAATAATTAGCGTATATTACTGAAATTAAAGACGAATAAATGGTA
>LQRL01076604.1:47739-59601 GCA_001703475.1 Hydroides elegans
TTTGTATAAAGGTGCTAAGTCAAGGAAGAAATATAAAATGCATGACCTGACTCCTTACTTTTACCTTTAACAATTCAAACTTTACCAACAAACACACTATACAGAATATTTTGACCCCAGTTGATACCCCAGCAGATATCTTATAAGCCCAATGTACGTTTATATGGAATCCTTTAATCAAATTGCGTAATGTAATAAGCCCGATGCCGGTGTTTTAGGAAAGCAAACATATTTTGTTATTTATTTATGACAGACAATATACCCTTTATTTGTCTTTTTCAGATATAAATATATATATAATTAAGCATAACGTATGGATCATGTGTCTTGGAGACTTCTTACACCTTTCAAAGCTTGGTGACGATTTTATTTTCAATGTTAGATGCGCATCCCTTAAACCATTTTGAACACGTACTCTGTTTGAGAACCCTCTTTGACCATTCTGATATATTTTAGAAAGAAGGAAGCATATATCTAATTGGAACATACTCTTTCTATGTGAAATTTCGATCATTTCGAAATTGTAATGTGTTTGTGAAAAAAAAAACATTTGCCAACATGACATAGGTAAAAAAAATAGAAAACAAAATCGTTAACGTTTAAAAGATATTATGCATCTATATCCACCCAAATTTTATTATAATGTTAGACATCAAATTGAGGTTTAATTCTATAATCAAACTTTTACATAACTTTTAATCAAAAGGAAGAACCTATGTATGCAATTTAACAAAACAGAACATTGCAATCAAACAATAAGCGCACGCGAGATTTTATGCGCGCTTTTACGGGAAATGACGGGGCATTAAGCATCATTGATGATAATGTTTCACATCAATTGAACTCAGTTTACTCTTAGGAATCAAAGCATTAATAGACGTATAAACATATATCATAGGATTCGAAAGGTGTATTGATGCAAATAATTATTTGTTTTGCCTAGAAAAGCGTGGGTTTCCAATTTTGTTGTTATTTAGTAAATTGGATGTGATTTAAGTCGTATTCAACTAAACTATTGCTTCAATTATTGATGAGTTTTAAAGAACGAAAGGCAAGTTCAGTTCACGTGGGGTTAAGCGAGTACAAACTCAATAAAGAAGGAACTAGCTTTTATAACAATTTATTTCAAACTATGTCATATTTCACGTCAGGATAAACGGGGTGGCTAAACGGATATAAAACCAACGCTATGTTGAACTCGCGCACATAATATCGAAAGAAATATGCGAAGCAAACATTTATCAGTAATAACTTTTAATGTGTTAAAAAATGTGTGAAAAAAAATACAATGGATATATTTAACTGCAATACAGTTACTTACATGTATTGGTAACTAACAAATATTGAAAAAAAATATGAGAATCAAAAATAGCAAGCATTAGAAATAATATTAGAAATGTCCAATATTTGTGACTTAATTAAGTTACAAAACATATAAGCATATGATAAAATGTTGATAATGGCTTGTATGAGAAAGAACTCGGTTTTCATAAAAGTGGCGGATCGCTTGATCGCTTTCTTATGGACAACTCATTTGGTTGTGATGTACTGGAGAGGAACATGGAATCTACTTGACCTTTACGTGATCCCGGATGACCTTTACGTGGGGTCATGGATATCTTATATTGGCGGCATAGTATTGTGTGTTTTTATAAATAGCTTGTATCCGTATCTGGATAAGAAGGTCATGAAGCAAAACAAGGTAGGTTTATTCGAATTTGATTTATTGAAAAATGCCGAAAGCAAATCTACTTATATTTGTATTTCGGAATATAAATAATGATATTTAGACCGTGCTCTTAATATTCGGTATAGTATAAATCAACAACAAAAATTACTCAAGTACTCAATAGCTCAATACACATGTGTAGGATTGTGAGAGGGCCAAATTACAGATTATTTATTGATCTATAATCAGGTGTTTATATTGACCAAACATTGACTTCTTACCATTATTCATAAAGACTTCCCCGATCAAAGCAAACGAGAAATTATCGTACTTAATATTTAAACAAATGAACAAAGAAATGGAATTATGAAAGCATGTAACCAAGAAAAAACATGATTTCTAACATGTTCTCTTTAACTCCTTAACATGGGCATTATAACAACTTATTTTCAAAGGATAAACCCGGTGATCCATTGTTGAGCAAAATTGTTATTTCTGTTCATAAAACAACTGTTTAACAACATCCGATGCTGTCCATATTTTTTTGTAAGAGAATTGTATTTTCGTAAGAGAATAATTGTTAAAATCAAAAAGAACATTTCCCAGTCGTTCACCGAAAACACGCAATGTTTTATCACAAATTTAATTTGTAATGCGCTTACAAAATGCTAAAAACGTATTATTTAAAACATGATAGAAACTACTGATATTTTTCTAATAGATAAAACTGTTTAGGTAAACGCTGAGTCATTCAAATAAATATATTTTTTTTTCTCCAGTAAGGGCGCTGCTACACAGCGTTTTAAAGCGGATCCATTTTTCGCGCTTTCCAAAATAAATTCCTTATGGGAAACTCAAAACGCAAGGTCCGTTTTGGCACGGAATGTGCGTTTTGAGTCTCCCATAATGACCATATTGGAAAGCACAACAGTTCAAAAGCGTAATATAACCAGGCCCTTAATCTTTTCAAAGTTTTAGTCATCTACGGTTCATAATAAGGTAATAAAGGTTAAAAAAAAACATAATTTTGTTATCAAATATCTAACGTTGTGCTCTTTCGCTAAATGGCAACACTGAGTAACAGCTGAGCCGCAACTTAAGTGAGTTGAAACGGTGGCATTCAAGAATTTCAAGGTAGGGTGATAGGTGCTTCTCAATAACAAATCAATGTTATTATCATCAATTATCGCCCATAAAGTAAAACCTGTCAAAGGACAAGTTTTTGCGTGATACCTGTTATGTTGAACATTTTTTCATCATAATTTTTTTTTTGTTTCGCTATTCTTTTCAATGTTTGAAAATGATATATGTATTTTTGCTCATCATTCAACGGTTTTGAGTAAGAAGCGGTTTTTGTTTCGAGCTTCTTTTCAAATTTTGAAAATGATATATTTATTCTTATGATTTTTGAGTTTTGTCGGCTAGTCTGACTGTCTCCCAAGCTCAGGTCGAATATCGACATGTACTTAATTGTTATCATATTTTTGCTTACTCGAAACAAAAATGTTCAACTTGGTAGAGCACTGTCGTTTTGTGTGCATAAAATTGAATATCGAACGTCAATTTTCTGTTCGACGTCGTGGTGAACTATAAATGCATACGCCTAAATTGTTGATCAAATTTGATCAATTTAATACATTTTGATCAAATTACTAAAATCAAGTCTTAATTTGCAATGTCGCGACTTTTTGCCCAATTTAAGTAACCAGGCTCCACTATTCTTCTATTCGAGAAATAAATTCGAGAGAACCTTTTGATGCAGTCTATATGATCATCAATTTTTATATATACTATAAAATCTTCTCGTACACGAATAAGTTTTTTCCCGTTCGTCGAGATTGTGGTATACGCCCTGCTGTCACAGTTATCAGAAAACCGACTTTGTGACTTTGCTGTTTTTTGTATGTTTTCATATATGAGATTCAACTACATTGGAAAATAGAAAGCGCATCCCCTTCTATGCTTTGAATTTGGATCTGAGATGTAGAGACTCGTTATATAGAGCGTATATATTTAAGAAAAAATGAAATGATTGTCATGATTCGTTAAACGACATCTTGACAGACATAAACACTTAAACGATTTCCAAGAATTCGATTCCATATTGTGTGCGCATTTAGGAAAGAAGTTTTAATCATAAAATATATTGGCAAAAAATGTTGCAATTGCACATATTACCTGTGGAAATGCATGGCATTTAACTTGCGATGCTCTTTCATGTATTTTTCTGGATATTGATTGGTTTTTATTTAGATATGAAACGTTTCATTAAACATGTGCATATTCAAACAAAAAATAAATAATTGGCACTCACTTATCAATGATATTGCATATATTTTAGGCCTTGCTCAGATTAAAACGCCTGGCGTTTTTTTTTTCTGACCGATATAGGGCCTGGCTATGATGCTTGCGAAAATAATCTTCGCTTGCAACAAATATTGCAGTTTGCGAATCTCGCCCAAGCGATATGTCAAATAAGCTATTCTTTCTTCAAATAAAATATAGCCCTGAAATCAATCGGCTTTATAACATCGCTGCTACACAGTAAAAACATATGATCTTAGGATTATTATTTTAAATAATTTTAAAGTCATATTTATAATCCAATGCAAATCGAAAGTGGTACATTACACAAAATGAAACGAAGCGCTTAATTCAAGAAAATATTATTCAACCAAAGTATCACTTTTTGCTGGGTAATAACCAGACCGACATAGTTTCAATATAAAAATATGTATTTATGATAATCTAACCTTATTATTATACCCGATACGTAGAATTTCAATAAAATTACCAGACTATGAATTATTGAAAAGATACGTTGCGTCAAATTCTACTTGACCGTATAAATTTTGGGAAACATAAGTGTTTTGTCTGATCCGAATTCGGGACATTAAGAATCACACTGACACTTGTCTTCCAATTGAAAATTAATAAAATGGAAATTCGATGCATGATTTTAGAGATAACTGAACATCTATGAATAACTTATTTTTTTAACGAAATTAATCCATTTGCATGGTTATACCCACCACAGGTTCTCTGAATAAGATTATACTATAATAAATAATATTAAAGGAAGGGCACCTCACGGCAATTTTTAACAAAAAAGATTGTTGAATTACTTTATATTAGTTGACAAATACGAAAAACAACAAAATAATCATTTTTAAACATTTTCAATTTTCTAAAATTGCTCACTTTTTTCCAAGCCAGCTGAGCTGTTCCTTCTTTTCTGGTCATAGAACCCTTTTGCGAAAATGTAAATGTTGAATTAAAAACTACCTCTAGTTTGCAAATAAAAGTTTGTGTTTAAGGGAATTTGAAAAAAAAGGTAATGGATTTCCAAATGATTATTTTTTGGATCATGAATGAATGAACAATATGTTTTTTTTTGTGTTATTTTAGGATCCTAGGATTGATATTCAAAACTTCATATTTAAGAATATTATTTGAATAATTTAGTACCGTAACTTTTTAAGATAATCTTATCCAAATATTCAACGTAAGTAAATGTGGCGTTATGATACAGTCCAGTTGGGTAAAATGACTGTCAGACAGTTTTATTTGTACTTGCAAACGTTTCCAACAATATTGGGAATTATACAGCTGTATACATGGTTTAATAATAATTATTGTTGTGACATCATTTTCCGAATAACCGAAGAGTTACAGTTCGTTAGCTTTTTTTAAAAATCAAATCAGGGCTTTAAAAATATTATTCTATAGGGTACCGTGCATAATGTCAGTAAAGTACTTTTTGCACTAAGATTCACAGTGAGAAACCTTACTTCGATCCATGTCATATACGACAAAATCAAAGGTTTATTAATTGCAATCATAAGCAGGGTTTCTGCAAGTTCGCTATATGATAGACCATTTATGTATCAAGTTTTTAACGTCGTCATTCTCAAAACAGCCAAACTCTGCTTTGCATCTTATATACAAACCATTTATCATTACTTTTGGGCATTTTATGCTTTTTCTGTGCCTTGAGGTTAATTTAAATTGCATCACTATTACATGTGACACATTGTCAACAGTTAAGTCAATTATAATATGCATTTTCAAGTTTTATGTGCAAAGAAATATAATTCATTTTAGTTATTTCTTTTCTCGAATTCCTCGTAAATCATACATTATATCTTTTTTAGGAAATTGTTTCCAGTCCATTAATGAACTGAGAAACACAATACGAGGGTATTTGTACCACGGCATAAACTCTTAAATGAGTTTATCAATCAGGGCCTTGCCATGCTTTAAGCTTCATCCAGCTTCTTATTCAAAATAAAATATATTTTCAAAAATTGTTTTGTGTAAGAAAATTCTTAAAGCAATTTGAATTAACTAGTTCTATAAAATGCGCTAGTTTCAGTGTGATTCAATGATATTTTTTATAAAAATTTCATAGGAAAATACGGTTTGTTTGAAAAAAACTTGAAGCTTCCAATGTCGCCTTACACTTATAGTAGCACCTAATTTTATGTTCACATCGGTATTTTAAGAACTTACCTTCCGTAATAGATACACTTACCTAGTTTCAAGTTTATGGGTTAATTGTGCCCAATGGCACATTCCTATCTTTCATAAATCAAAATATTCATAATTTGAAAACGTTTATGAATGGAGATGTGATGTTTTTTTTTCGCTTGATTGCTAGTTACTAATTACTTCCCAATGATAAGAAGTGCTGCAAAATTAGCTCTATGGAACCAGATGCCTTGATAGACCAGACACATCTTTGAAGTGGACAGTTTTTTCTCAGTCGATTCCTCAATGTTTGATACAGTTTTGAACCTTTTCATCATATACACCTAACTTGATCAGGTCGTTTTGCTCCATCCCCAGGATGTTCTTAATAGGAGGCTTTGCTATATGTTTTCTCAAATCAAGTTATGATCCGTGAACAATCCCTTATATTCTGAATCTTCCGCCATGTTTTAGGTACAGTATTTCGTCGTCTCCCGTCTATGCATCTACCTACTCGCTCTGGGTACCGTTGGCCAATGGCGTGGAATCTGGAATCTACAAAACGAGCACATGGACCTCCACTGGGAGTCTAATGCCCTTTGCTTCAGTCTAGCCGTCGGCGCTATGTGGATTCTACGGTCTAGTATGAATGTACCGGGCCCACCTATGGCACAGACGTGTGACGTGAAAGAGAGGTTCTTTGTAGCGGAACCGAGGCTAAAATCAAAAGTAAGTGTATGAAATATTCACTTTGGATATTCAATGTTTATGATAAGGGTTAAAGACATAGTATGGTCATACCTGAAAATTATAATCTGAAACATTACATCTACGTAAGGACCTGGCCACACGGAAACCTTATTAGTTTTTCCCTGAAACAATTTTTTTCAAGGTATTCTTTATGAAGCAATGTCTAGGATTCGAAAACAAAACGAAAGTATTCGTTTTAGGTTTTCATAAGGAATATACTTATAAATTTAACGGGTCGTTAAGGGAAAGCTACACAGAAGTTTTCCGTATTGCCAAGCTCTATATATTTCATTGTCTTGGATATGTCACATATTTTTATAAGGATTTTTAAATAGCTCAAACATTTTTTTAAGATTATGTTTGAATTTATCTTTAAAAATATGAATATAATTTTCTGTTCCTTGTAAATGTGTGAAAAAAAGAAAAATATATAGACAGATATAACCCTGTGAGATATTATTTTATCCATCAATTCATGGTGTCAATAAGCATTGCCATATTTTCATAGTGATGAACTATCTACTAGTGTGACTGATCATTACAATTCATCATAAAAATACGTACAAAAAGTACCGAATGTTGTGCAATGATACATTTGAAAAAGGGAGACTGATGGTTGATAGAGTACATATTATGTCGTTAGGGTGGTAAAACAAACCGTAATGAAATCCCTCGTCAATTTGCAACAAGATCCAGCTGATGTTACAGCTTTAATTGTTGTTGGTTAGCATTTGTAATGGTTTTCGTAATTATTTTCAACCGATAGACAATTTTATTTTTCAATTTGAATTTTGCAGTCACATTTCTTCCTGTCGCCGAAGAACGACCTCTGAAATATTTCAATCGTTCAGCAAATTTTCTATGATTTTATTGATTAGAAGACTTATAATATAACCTAAAATTTTTGTCATATGCTTCATTTTTCTATATTTTTCATTTTCTATTTTGCAGCCAGAAATCGATTACTGGAACTACGTAGTCGATCATATATTCAATTCTGCGAACAATTCGTCGCTAATCATAATTGTTTTGAAAATAAATCATAAGTTATTATACTTTTAATAGGAGCCTTATAATGCCACATTCCCTCAGTTTCCCATATTCTAATTTGCAGCCAGAGGTCGACTACTGGAACTACGTAATCGATCATATCTTCAATTCTGCGTTCCAAATCTTCGCCAATTATAATTATTTTGAAAATGAATCATAAATAATCATACTTTTAAGACAACACATATAATGCAACAATCCCTTAGTTTTCCATTTTCTATTTTGCAGCCAGAGATCGACTACTGGAACTACGTAGTCGATCACATCTTCAGTCAATTCATAATCGTCAGTCTCGTAGTCACAGCATGGCGTGGCCTTTGGAACGTTTTAAACGACCTCGTGCTTCCCGCGCATTTCGTCCAATCAAACGTGATCACGTGGGGTGCCGATGCGCTCATCGGCAACATTTTGTCTGTACTCCAGTCCGGCCATTTCACGTTACAGTCAAAGATCGACCGTTTTTTCAACCAATTATCTATGAATAATGTTTATGAGCAAAAAGGCAAACTTTTAATAATTTTCTTTTTTTTTTTTCAATTTGCAGCCTGAGATCGATTACTGGAACTACGTAGTCGATCACATCTTTAGCCAATTCATAATCGTCAGTCTCGTAGTCACCGCGTGGCGTGGTTTATGGAACGTTTTAAACGACCTCGTGTTTCCCGCGCATTTCGTCCAATCAAATGTCATCACGTGGGGTGCAGGTGCGCTCATCGGCGCCATTTTGTTTGCACTTGAGCGACCGCTATGCAGTTTATCGGTCGCGGCGAGGCGGCGGCATTTTTGTAAATATTAAGATTATAAAAATGAGAAATAATTAATACCAGTAGCAGGGTTTTGCTAAATCGTAAATTAACAGTTTATGAATACTGATATCATATATTGAAATTGTTGATTATATGGAATGTATATGACTGTTTAAGACTACATGTTTACATGTTCAACCGGGCGTGCTATTACGTCCCGACGTCGGATGTAAATGTACTTCCCTTCATACACCCTTACGATCATACGTCGCCACATGTACACGTTGTTTCTATTTCCGCGACGAAAAAAAACCACTTCATTATTGGGCATAAATGGTACCGTCTTTTTTACGTTGCTCAGCGTCTTGCAAAACGTTTTTCCAAACCCTAGTAATAATTTAACCAAAAATATTTGATGCCTTAATGTTTGGCGAATTCATTTCAAGGCATAGCACAGTATATTGCAAGGTTATGCTCATATGTGTTTGTGAAATTTGACATTGCAAGGTGACTCGGAAGAAATCCATCTTGAGAAGTTTTGGTTTCGTTTCTCGCCTCTTATTTTTAAAAACTATTTACATCACATCACCTTAGGTTGCATTGCATATAATATTAAATTGTATTGCACCGAATAGCGATAAAAGAATGTTTTCATGAAATGATCAAATGCTTAATTACACAAAATATTAAATCTTATCGCTCAAAATACTTAATTTAGTTTATTTTGCTATTTTCAGGTCTGCAAGTGATGTTAGAAGCAATCCTTTCATTATTGGGTATGTTCGCATCAATTGCGATGTGGAGAGGCTGGTGGAATATACTTGAAGGTAAGATTATATTTCTTTATTTTCTTTGTTTTAATCTAAATTGCCATTTCCGCCGCCTTCAGGTTTTTATTTCGTAAAAAATGAGAGGCAGCCGTATATTATTATCATTTTATCTCGCAAAATTATTTTTCTGTTCTATATTTTGAACTCATGCTACACTGGTAAAAAGATAACCGGATATGAAAAAAAAACATATAAAAAATAATTTGATATGACTGACAAACATAAATTTGTTTGTTCTTTTGCAAACAATTGTTAGCTCATCAAACTTGAACAAAACGACCTCTAGTGCCATTTTATGGACAATTTGAAATCGATCATTTTCTAGTAACATGGCTTTATTATATTAGACTAATTAAATACATTTGCATCAAAGTTGTAAATGACATATTTAGGTTTTGTTATAACATCACGTATTTACTTAGAAACAAAAGAAACGAAACATGATACGAAACACTAATATCCTTGGGTCAATTTTGCAAACTATTTAATGTCAAATATTATTCTGTTAATCACTTATTAATGTGATATTAATTAGGAATATATCACAAAATAATAATTTGATTATTACACAATTGAAACAAAAAAATACGAGAATAAATATTAAAACATTCAACAGAAGGTGTTCAGTATGCTACTTGCAGCATAAAAGAGCTATAAAATCCGTAAAAAGATTATAAGTGACGCGCGATTCTAACCCAACACAATTCTTATCGGTTATCGTTTATCGGTTATCGTTTTTGTGGTTATCGTTTATCGTTAATAGGTTATCGTTTTTGCGGTTATCGTTTATCGTGTATCGCATATCGTTTATCGTTTATCGGTTATCGTTTATCGGTTTTTGCAGTTAAAGTTTATCGTTTATCGTTTATCGGTTATCGTTTTTGCGGTTATCGGTTATCATTTATCGTTACAGTTGTTGGGTTAGGAGTGCGTGCATCTGTATGAACCATACGGGGTCTGTATATTTGAGTTAGATTTTTTTTTAATTAAGTAGAAGTCTATGTAGATTCTAAATGCAAAACTTTCATACTGAACATAGGCCTATATTTCAGTCTTCTGCTGTATGCAAACGATAATGACAATACCTCATGAGTGGCGAGTGAAATCCATCATTTCTCCGAGGGAAAGCAAAAACATAGTTTCACGAGAGCGAAGCTCGAGTGAAACTATGTTTTTGGTTTCCCTCGGAGAAATGACAGATTTAACTTGTCACGAATTGTAGTATTGTTTTTATTCCTAGATAATTGAATTTAAATGTCAAATTTATTAAAATAATTGATTAATTTAAAATCCCCGAAAGGGCCAAAGATAAAATTGTTCCAGTAATTTGGTTTGGACCCGTCAGTATTAATAAAACGATTATTACTAATAAATGAAATATAATGACAATACGTCATGAGTGGCGAGTGAAATCTGTCTTTTCTCCGAGGGAAAGCAAAAAAATAGTTTCACGAGAGCGAAGCTCGAGTGAAACTATTTTTTTGCTTTCCCGAGGAGAAAAGACAGATTTCACTCGTCACGAATTGTAGTATTGTTTTTATTCCAAGATAAATGGATATGAATGTCAAATTTATAAAAGTAATTATTTAATTTAAAGTCCCCGAAAGGGCCAAAAATAAAATTGTTCTAGTAATTTGGTTTAGTCCGGCCAGTATTAATAAACTGATTACTACTTATAAAGCAAATATATCGAATTACTTTTATGTCCGTTTTTGTATTTGAATAAATATATATTTGTTATAAAAAATATAATTCATCAACCACCTACGAATCTACCTTCTATCATTTCAAAATTCATATTAACACAATTATCGCACATGAAAAAAAAAGGATTTATTAAAAACGTAAGCGTCATAAATACGAGCCCAATTGTGACGCAATGTTTTGCGTAGAAATACTGTGACGTAAGCACGTAAATGCTTAAGAACAATGGAACTTGTAAATAAACACACGTTAGAGTAAACATGTTTAATAATTGATTTAAAGTGATCAATATTGCATTATTATGTTTTAAAAGATAAGGAATAAAGTTGTTATTTGATTATATACTTTATTACCAGTTTCAACGCATATAACTTGATGGTTTGAGGTATGTAGTTGTTTTTGCACGTTTTAAATCATGGGTTGGAGACTTGCTAAAATTCAGCATTAAAGGGCCTGGGTGACGTCCGTTTTAAACATTATGTCACCCCGTATGTCACTCTCATCTAGGAATAAATTAAAATATGTTTATATGTTTTATGTCCGTTTTTTTTTGTCTGAACATGAAATATATTCGGTATAAATTTAAAATCATTCACCAACTATCTTCTAAACTACCTTCAAAATGCATATAAACACAATTATC
>LQRL01076643.1:0-15016 GCA_001703475.1 Hydroides elegans
TGGACACGCGCATTTTTCTCATTGACGCATACCTTTAAGTTATTGATTTTTATGTCTGTTGATTTAATTGTTTGTTTAAATCACAGCTGATACACACCAGACCGAATAGCTCAGTCAGTTGTGTATCAGCTTCATGATCCAAAGATCGTGGGTTCGATCCTGGATTCAACTCAAAAATATTTTTCCTTCAGAAAATGTCAGAAAAGATATTCTCAATTATGGTGCCTATAGCAAATAACCATATCTTATCTGAAAGTCTTTGATTTGATATAATGGCCGACTCATAATGTACTCAAACATATTGTTTATATGTTCATTCATATCGCGTATGGGCCTGTAGCCCAGAAATATAGCATTGTTATCATGGTCATAAGGTTGCAGGTTCGCATCCCAGCAGGTACAGCCTAGTCCTTTGATGCTAAAAACAATTCTAACAATTGTTATTTATGTCCAGATGTTTAAACAAATGGATACCATGACTTTTTTACCGGCGTATGAATTTACACGTACCTGTCATTTTTCATTAAACAATAACAAAAATGCGCTTGCTAGTTAC
Source organism: Hydroides elegans (assembly GCA_001703475.1). NCBI lineage: Eukaryota > Metazoa > Annelida > Polychaeta > Sabellida > Serpulidae > Hydroides > Hydroides elegans. The sequence goes on from LQRL01076643.1 coordinate 557, forward strand.
GTCATATCTATAAACTAAAGCTGGGTCATTGTCCTTGACAATCTTGTTGTGTTTCTTGCCTTTATAGTTTTCCAGACTCCATTTCAGACGTTAATTCATTATTAATTTACTTGGGTCCGGGATTGGGCCATTTTTAAGTGAGGTCATTTCATATTGGCTTTGCGTCGCATAAATGAATTGGAAAATTGATAGTTCTTCGATTATCCGTTTCCAGGTATTTCTATCACAAAGACTTGAAAGTGTCTGGATGGAATTTCATCCAAAAGCCTTAGATGGAGTTTGTTTGGTTTTAACACGGAATTATTAAAGGACCTTTTCCGCAACTTGTTAACTTTATTTTGAATTCTTTATTTTTCATTTTGATACATTCTATCGGGTATTGAATGATTTCAACCAAAAACTATTGTAACCTTTAACATTTTCCATATCTGCAACTAGAACTTAATTAATCGGGGGAAACATTACGGCCTATCAACTTGTGATTTCAACCACATCTCTTTAGTAGAATTCTACTGGAGGCCAGCTTGCCCAGAGTAGTGATGAACTCATGAACGGGGTTCAACGAGTCAATCCCTGTGGCATCCATCTCATTGGTCATCAGAAACCTAATGACTATGCCAAAAACAGGACCATGTTCTCTTTTCGCTTTTAATTAACCCTTAACCATAAACCCACACTGTTTCCTTGTTGGTTTCCTTAAAATTGTGTGGATATGGTAACGATGAAGGGACATGGAGAATATTTCCCCGAGTCGAAGGATATAAAGTTGAGTATGCATATGTCATGTGGATCAACGTTTTCGTCTCTTTGGACTTTTATTAAATTATAATGTAACACAAACATTATAACACAATGAAATTAATTCGCCCACAGTGTCCATTAACCAATCAGATCTCTGCATTCCAGCATCCGGGTATTTTTCCCGCCAGACATTATCGTCTGGTCTCTGGCGCCAAAACAAAATGGCGAATAAATGGAGCGCGTCAATTCTTAATTACTGTGGGCGACCCTTTTATTAAAACAAAGGGTTTATAAAACAAAGCGAATCGCCCGTGCATTCAGGTTTTGTAATCAAGGAAAATTGTTTTAAAAAAAAAATTGTGTTTGAAAATTAAAAGACATATTTGTGTTTGAAAATAAAAAGGCATGTTTGTCTTTGAAAAGACGCCCCAAAAATTAGATAATGATTTTTGTGAATTTTGATATTGGTTTTATGATTTGAACCATATGATTGGCATTTAGTAATCAAGAGTTTTTGATGATGAGATGGTGGTTTGTCGTTTGAATGACAAAGAACGTTACTTGAATTTGAAAATTGAAATGAAAATTCTTTATTTATATATTTTTTTGTGATTTCTATAAAATCATTAGCAAAATTTCTTTAGCGTAGTTGATGTGATGATAAGGTAACACACGGCTGTTTAGTCTGCCATAAGAAAAGAATGACTTGCGTTTGAATAAAATGTATACTTTGGTAGTCCGTCATTTAATTTACAATTCAATTTCAAACAGTTTATGATAAGGCTCGATGGTTAAACGTTCGTACAGCTCAATAACTACATATAATTAAATCCTGAAATGCTAAGATCGCATCGAAACTTCATTGACTCCGAAAAAAAACAACAAATTATTAATTAAGTAAATTTATGAAAAATAAGGTGTAAACAGAAAAAATGAATAAATTGATAAAGAAAGAAGATAATGAATAAATAAACATATTGGTCACGAAGCTTATAATTTGATTTACCGGTGTATATGTATTTTTGCATAAAATTATCGAGTGATTACGTTTAATTGTAAACATGTATTTATGCAAATTACTCAAAGTAAAGTTTTAGTGCGTTGAATGATTTCATAAATTTCAACACTCATCAAACCTACCATAATTGATTTACTTTCGAATAATTTTCGGTGAATTAATTGCGTTGTAATAGGAAATAAACAAAATAATTAAAATGGCGTGTAATCTATGATTGCATGATGTAACTTAACTACATGAAACTTATTTAGCCGGGTGAAATATCGGGTATGAATACATTATGAATATGCACGAAAAAGGATAGATTTTCGTTAAATAAAATTGTTGTACTGGAAATAAAGTTTGATAAAATATTGCTGATTTCTTCAATTTTAATAGATTCTAAGAATTCATACTATTTTAATACATTTCCAATAAAATTAAATAAATAAATTAAATAATTTATCCTAAGCACGCATAGAAAAATGAACAATTTCAAAATTATTTTTATCACAAATGTGTTTACACTTCATTATTCGAGTAATGAACGCGCTCTAGCCAAAAACAACGCAAATTGCATATTTTCAGTAAAAATGATGTTTGTACCTTTATGTTTTGAAATGTTTCAACTACGTCTTGGCTTGAAACTACTCGCATTATATAAAATACACATGACCCATATTTTACACTTTCCTTAACCTAAATCTTATCGTTGAAATCTAAGTAAAGGGTGAGGAAATATGGAAATTTAAAGGTTAAAGTTACGCGAAGAATAACGGTCCAGATATCCAGGAATTACATATTACGCTTCCTGACGCTAGGGCCTAGTTTAGTTAAATAAGGACACCTTATTTCGCTTACCTTAAATCTAAGGACCAAATCGCTAGGGGAACTTAAAAAGATAAAAGGGTGCACTGTCTCGCTATTAATATCTTATTCTTCGTTTTGAGGACAGAGTCCTTGGTTAAAAGCGGGTTACGGGAGCAAGTGACCTACTGAAATAACGGTACAATTCTAAGTCTGTGTTATTGCATTGTCTAGTCCAAGGCCAAAGAAGAAAAATGCGAATTTGATATCTGCTGTAATGCTGTATTAAACAGGACTCAAAATATAGGGCTTTGTAAATCGGTATTATTTCTAAAATGTATTACCCGGTATTGAAACGAAAAGCAACTTTGGCGTATTTTATTATTTTTTGCTTAGTCCTCATATTGATGATAATTTTGTATTAAGTATTACAATAAGATGCTATACACTGTGTTTATAAAGGTTTATTGGAAAATAAAAAGATACATGAAGGCAAAGTAACTAGAATTTTACTATTTGTGTTTCAATTGAATTATCTTTTGATTTTTGAAAAAAAGTACGCACAAATATTTTTTCGTTGTTGAAAAAAAAAACGCAAAAATAACATAATAACTGAGCTAGATAAAAAATGAACTACCATTCCAACCCTGCCCGCAAAGCCACTTCATTTCAACAAGCAATTGAATTCAGCGCTACCACGAGTTATCAAAACCCGACTTCGTCATAACATAACAAAAAGCGCCGCATTGACAATGAATTCTAATATATCCAGTTTCATATTTTTTTAATGGCGAAAAAGGCGCACCTTTGTTGCAAAAATATTGAATCAACAACTGCGGTTTACGATACTTGGGCCTCCGATTCAGAATGAGATCTTGTTAATAAAAGCCTGTGACAAAAATAGTTTTAATTGTAGTTGACTTTTATAGATATAAGGAGGGTACGCACCCGAGATATTTTCAAGCGTCGATGCTTCAAACTTGACGTAACTGCATATTAGATTTAATTTGTTGAAAAAAGAGGGGAATAATATTGGTATAAAACGAGGTGACGTTTTAGTTTGGGAATAGTACAAGACTTTGTGACTTGTGTTTACATACACATACCTGGTTTTAATAACTGCATGTGTAGCGGTAATACGCGAGGGAAAATCAAACGTCTTCGTGTTACATATGAGCTTCAAATTAAGTATATATTATATGGTATTAGATCAGTTGTTCTCAGATTGGATTTCATTGATGACATGAACAGATTCAACGACACTGCTTTGAATGTTTTAATCGAACTTATACTAAATATATAAGGAAAGTGATAAAAAAATCGTACGGCACGTGTGATTCGGACTTGCGAAATAAATATTAGCGGATTTATCGAAATGATTATGGAAGTTTGATCGATTATTGATTTTCGCGAATTTCCATGGATACCTGCACAGCTCAGGTTAGCTTTTGATTGTTGCATATACTATTATGTTTACAAATGCATGACAATTGCAAAGACGACTTAAGTTTCATTGCAAATGTACCGAAAAATATATATAAATTTTGTTTATTTTATTGAATATCTGCAGTTTTTTTCTGATAACTAACACAAACACCTATCCAAAAAATGATTTTAAAACGGCGATATTGTCTTTTTATTATTCATTTTAAAATATTTTAGTTAATAAATTAATGCAACATAAAAATATTATTGTATTATTTTTTACAACAAGACATTTGTACTTCTAAAAGTATTTATTAGAGTAGAAGATAGAACTATTGATGATGTGCTTTTCGTTTTGACCAGATAATGTTATAGTACAAATAGCAAAACTCTTTTCACATTCAATATATGTTAAAGAGTTGTTTTTGGCACGTAATACCAGCTCATTATTACAATAATAACATAACTAACCATTGACAGTTACGACAGTTTGCACACGTTTACAAAGACATTCTAGTGTCACAATGATAGTGGGGCTTAGAACGGGTGTATTAGATAATGTTGTGTGTACCGAACAACGGGGAAAGAACAGATACAGTATAACCTCGTTAAACCGAACACCTCGGGACGGGTGAAAACTGTTCGGCTAAACCGATTTTCGGTTTATCCAATGTGATTTATAAATAAATTAAATAGCTTCGAATCGCAAAATTGTTGGGTTTAAGCAATAATTCGGTATATCCGTGTTCGGTTTAACGAGGTTCCATTGTAAATGTAGAGTCAAAAATCGAAAATTGAGCAGCCTTTTGGTCATGGCTGTTTAGAACTGTATTTAAAGCAGATATTTTTTAGCTCGTAAAAATATCTATTTAGGTAATTGAAACTGATTTGTAATTAAATTATTATGGCTATAAGTGTTCGAAAAACGATTTTGTCCACATTAAAAAATGCATCAAGTTGTAAAGCCTGGTATTATTTTTGGACTTATATTACATTTTTACTTGAAATCTTGCAACAATTTTGAATTTTTATATTTTACCCCGTCCTAATTGAAATATATATTTAGATGCACTTAGATACATTGCAAGCGATAACGACGATTAATGATTAAAATAATTATGATAACAATTAAATAAAAACATACATTTAGATACATCGTGAATATCAATCATGATTAAAATGATTATTGTTAGGAATATTGGAAAATAAGTTTTCTCTTGAGATTGGAAAATATGTGTTGAAATGATGAAATATAAAATGAAAAAGATGATTTTTTAGGTCATTGGAACTGCTGATATGTAATAAAAAAGTAGGTCCAGAAAACCGCTACGCGATAGAGATCTGTTTCAACTTCAAAAAACAAAAATGGCGCTGGTGCCAACATGAAAGGCACACATGTAATCGGCGGGAACAGTTGTCAGAAGTTTTGACTTCATCTTAACTTGCGCTGCACTAAAAGCGGATACTAGAAAACGGGAGTCGCTCTTTGATGCTAGGGCAGATGAAAAACGGTGATATCATTTAATGATGTGATGCTGCTAATATTAGTGAAAAATATAGATCTGCTTATGAGAGAAAAAAGGAGAACAAATCAGAAGAAAATCAAATTATAAGGAGAAAAAATGGGGACAAAAATAGGGAGAGAAATGTATATGTCTTTGAAAATGATGTGTTGTGAGGGCTTTTCAAGTTTTCTCTCTATGTTTCTGGAGTTTTGGTGTTTTAGGGTCTACATAAGGTACATGAAACAGGGCTAATCCGGTACGGATAATATTTGGGGATTAATAAAATGGTAAGGATAAATATTTCAGTAAGATATATAAATAAATAAATAATTGTAAAATATTTTTGGAGAACTATATAAGGTTAAAATGGCATAATTTTGCAAGGATCGTCGTCGATGTAAGAGTTACACAAAACAGTAGAATCTCGCTAAACCGAAAATATCTGAACCAGCCTAAAATATTCGGTTAAGCCGATTTTCGGTTCTCTGATATGATTTCTTAAGAATTTTCGGTTTGAGCAATGGTTTGATTTGATATATGTGTACGGTTTTTACGGAACATGCACTGCAGAATGAAGCTATAGGATAAATAAGTGGATCATTTTGATCACACTCTTTTTGTGTCATCGTCCTTATTTCCGGTCAAATGTGGGAGTGGGACAGGTCAATGCACGACTATTGAGGTTTCACTGACGTCGCATTATGTAGGGTTTCCTGATAATTGTGTCCTACAATCTGTGCTATTCAGGCATATCGGATTTGATGAGTGATGGCAAACTGGAACTTACGGAAAATTATTAATTATTGCTAATTCAAAGTCGTAAAGATGATAATTTGTTATAGACGCAAACATGAAAACTGCACGTCGGGATGAGAAGAATCGCAGTTTATTTCGGGACGAACAGATAAAGTTGCATGGCGACATGCTAAAACGATATTGATAAAAAGAAATAAATAGTTAAAATAAAATAATAAAACATGACAAAGAAAGAAAAAGAAGATTTTACATGGCAGGGCAAAACAAAAACTTCATTTCATTGCGGCTTGAACATGACGCAAACTGAATTAAAGAACGAGGTCTCACCATCTCTTTATCTCACGAGCCGGTGGTATTGCTTACAGATTGAAAGATGAAACTTGAGTAAAATGGCATTATAATACTCTATGAATTACCTCGTTTTCTCAAAACTAGGTTGCTGACCGCGTTTTCTCGTATATCGGTTCCCTTTTTGGTCGACGGCTCTGAGTTGATAGACTTTGAATTAAATTGAAAAAAAAGTGAGCAAAAATTAATGTAAAAATGAAAACTAGGAATCTGGAATCGAGAAAAAAAATAAAAAGGGGTAATTTTGTACCGAGCTGATTTATTTGTAGCACTTATTTTTTAAGAACGAAATTTGCACAAAAATGAATAATTCAACACTAACTAAGAAATTAAGATATATGTTATTTATCCTTTTTGTGGTTTAACCAATGGCAGTATTTATGTATTAAACATTAACTTAAATTGGCAACGATGCATATTATGTGCGTGATTTTTGTTACCAATTCAGCATCTTCTAACTTTTTTTGGGTTGCTTGTTAGACCCTAATTGAAACCTCGGGATGAATAAAAGATATTTTTTATTTCACTTCATATTATCATGATGTCTCAACCATGTAATTATTTATAGATGTCTTTTTGAAAAAAAAATATATATATTTGAAACCCTTCACCCATATGAACTGACAGATCATGTCATGAATGTATCATAAATGAAAGATTTTTTTCTGGTTTTAGGGCCTAGCCATATTTGAAGCTTTTGCGAGCCTTATCCCTTTACCATTCGGAGTTTTCTATGTATTTCTCATGGAGACTCCAAAACGCTCGATGCGTTTTAAAAACTTGACATGGTTTTTGAGATTCCCATAAGAAATACATTGAAAAAAAAACGGTTTGCAGAGAAAAAATCTAGAACAATCTTCCCGCGTTGCCAGGCCCTTAATTGGATTTTTTTCCCTAACTATATCATCTGTGACACTCGTCATACTGCTTCAGATTCAACGATTTGTGCATCAGACTGATACGTGGTAGTCAAGTTTTGGCGATCTGATTTCTTATTGTTCCTCAGGTTTTATGTGATTCTAACATTTTCATATTACATGCAAGTTCCAAACTTGACATTTGAAGCAGGATTGACGAACAAACAGATTTTAAATGCATTGCAACATGCTTCCAAAATTTATCTTAACTAAATTACTAAATTGTCAAAAATACCAGTTTTTCGGGAACATATAGTTATCATATATATGTTTACCGGTGCTTTTTGATATAAATGTAAAGTTCTATGCAAGATGTTGAACAATGTTCACGTAACACACTACAGAATTTAATATTTAGCCATGCAAAATTGGCTTTCATGTTATTTGGTACCACCTTTATGCACGGAACCCTTCATTTCAAAACCACCAATTCTGATAACCAACGTGCAGATCTATTATCATAGATAAAAAACTGCTTATTAAGATTCCTCAAAACGAATATGTAATTACATGCTTTAGTGGTTGAATCGTCTAAAACAAAAGACATGTATAAAATATATAAATTTTAATCATACGGCTTTTTAAATTTCAAAATATTAAACCGAAAAAAAAAACTTTAGAAAACGAATTCGCTGAATTGCATATAGTTTTTGACATGACAGGAACATTCCGTTTTAAGAAGGCTACATACATTTCGTCGACATCTGACACATTCCTCTAAAAAAAAAAAACAGAAAAAAAACGAATTTGATGAATTTAAATCTATGGAAATAAATATGATAAAATTATATATATATTTATTTCAAAAACAAAGAAAGGTATGCCATAGACCTGGACGTTGGTCCCGCTGGTATAGCGGATCTAAATCTATGTGAAACTGTTTCATATCAAAGAACAAATTTAAAAGAACAAATTCCATTTTAGATTTTCTTTTAAGAACATATGCCGCCATACACTGTAGTTCATATAGAACATCAGGCCCCTCGGCATATCCACATCCCTGTATCTTTTTTATCGCATGGCATCCAAGAAGATTCTGTGGAACCAGCTCTTTCATCCAAACAGCAGGTTAAAGCATCGTGCAGCGCATTCGCAGAAATGTCATCACTTCCAAAAAGACTCCGAATAGGAGAAAAGTTGAAGAGAGGACATATTTATAGGTACATGATGCCGAAGGGAGAATTTATCCAGAGGCGAGAATGCCATTGTTTCAACCATGACATGTGATATGACTATTAAAGCATAGGCACAATGACATAAAGGCTTACTTTTATTCTGACTTGGTAACCCACTTAATTCAAAATCTCATCATAAGATTTGATATTAACACGTAAATAAAAGTGATTATTTCTTGGATTTATTAAAATGTAATTCAGATTGATGATTTGTTGACACCTTCCTTGGAAATAAATGTTTTACTTAGCAGAAAAATAATTACACAAAATATAATTCAAATTTTAATTGAAAAATACAGTCGTTGTTTGACTGCAAAGGGACAATTGAGATTAATAAGACATTTGTGATTGAATTAAATGAATACGGTATGTAATTATTTATAAGCCATAGGTTTTACTTTTATATATCTGGAAATCTTAATTTTGAGAAATACGCTCAATAATTTTGTTTGATTTATTTATGCATAGAATTAAGAATGTTAAGGCTTTTGTTTCTATAGGATTTGTGATATGTTTTTGGTAAGAAGCAACTGTATAAGTTATGAAAAATGAATATAAAACACGCGTAATTCAGTTTTTATTTCCCAGAGCCACCATTTTATGTTTTATTGATAAAATTCCTCGCTGTTCATTTCATAGTGTTATCCTTCAACCCATTTTCAAGATAAATGTGTAGGAAAAGAAGTTTTTTAAGAAACATTGTGTCAAAATGAAGAATATCTATCCCTATTCGAGGAAAGTAATATCAAACTTGTGATTCCTGATAGGAAGTTCTCTAAGGGGCTTACCAAAGGGTTCAACACCCTAAGACGATATCTTGTGGCTAAAATTATCTCGCTCTTTGAGAAAAAAAAATCTATTTGTAGATTTATCAAATGAAACTGCTATGATGAAAATTTTGATAAAATTTGTGCTACTATTGGATTTCTCTAAGTGTAGTTTTGGCTCAATTCTCTCTTGTTTATTACAGCTTTACCCGACCAAATTAGTGTTGTGTTGCAATAGTTTTATCATAGTGTTCTGTGTATAATTATGGTCTTTGCAATGGGTGCTTTTGTTGAAACGGGTCAGCCGGATGAATATGAACACAAAATATCATTAACTCAACGGAAGTGAACCTAGATTTCACTGTCCTGTAATTACGTGAGACCTTAGGATACTTTAAGGATAGCATTTATCATAAAGCCGTCTACAGAGTTCGGACATAGCTAACAGAAATACTCTTGACTTTAAATTCACATTCAAACACATTTTATCAAAACAATTCATTAAAAAATGTAAACATGAAAATGGGATAGAATTGAATAAAACTTATAATGCAGGTGATTCCAAAACAAAATACATCGGTAAAAAGTATTTTGTTATAAGTACATATACATTTTTTTGCAGCTCATACACTCGGTGATGGGACACGACACGGACTAACTTTATCTTGATATATAGCTGATCAAAAGGTTAACCAATTATTATCCAAATATAAAATAAAACTTTCTTTTTATTTACAGCTCCTACACTCGGTGATGGAGCGCGGCACCACCGACCAGCTGTTCGACTATCGAACCCTCCAGCTGCAGCTGCAACACCAGCTGGCCAACCAACAACAGCTTGGCGACCAGCGAAGAAGCCACGCAGACGACAGCAACAGCCCGCCAGCCCCAAATGTCATCACCGGAAGTGCCGCGGCCGCCATTACGACATCCGGTACCGGTATAACGCGCACTTCCGGTTCGCTTATTTCCGGTTCGGTCACTTCCGGTTTCGTGACTTCCGGTTCCGGAAGTGGAGGTTCACAACTTCCGCTTCCGGTCGGAATAAACAATATGGCGACGCTGAGCAATGTTGTGTTTCCTTCATCACATCATGGAACAGAAAGTGACGGAAATAATTCGAATAGAATGGATCACGAGCCGGGGCATCAGCAGCTCTATCAACATGAGGTGGATGGTATGGAGGTTGGTCAGGAGGGGTATGCGCATGCGGAAGCTAAGAAAATGGCGCGAAAAGTGGGAAAATGTCGCGTATGCGGCGATGAAGCGAGCGGCATGTATTTTGGCGCCATGGTCTGCGTGCCTTGCAAGGTAAATGAAACAACATTTATTTAAGAGCGCGCTGCAAAAAAAAACCTGAAGTTCATGTTTAAAGTTTGACATGGTTTGCTCAGTATTCTCGAAGGATTTTGTTCTAAATTATTTTTTATGCATGGTCATTTGATTAATCGTACGTTTATATATTGCCTTCTCTTATCAATCTTTGAAAAAGAAATATTTACCGGGTTTCAAAGACATTGTAATTGTATATGTCTGTGGTATAGATTGTGACGCATAGTAAAATTACTCACAGCTACTCGTTACATCTTGTATGTCTAAAAATGAGAGCTTGACTTATTATTTTGTTCCATTTTTCAATATTAACTGTGTAACCGATACCGGGCAAATTATAACACAGAAGTGATTGTATTTCAATAGGGATACCCGTATGTTATTAAGTGATGCCGCTTAAGATGGGTCATTAGTTAATTAATGGAATAAAGTCTGTATTAGACACTGAGATATCTTATATAGGACGATGAATATCGATAATCCATGGAAATTTAAAAAAAAAAAGAAGCTGTCGAATTGATCGATACCAAATACAGTTTCTTGTTACTGTTTAAGGACCATTATCGTTATTGGCGGGCTTATATAAGAATTCGTATTTTTCATAATGACGTGTGCACTTCTTACGTTTCTAAAGCAATTTTATTAATGTCCTTCCTTCGATTATACCAGATGATGGTAGTGAAAAAAAACCTCATTCGTTTTATATTATTTACAACCAATTTTAGGGACTATTTTCTAAAGTATGAGTAATTTTGGAGACTCAAATACCCGGATATGAAAAAGGTGAGACGCAAAAATAGAAAGTGAATTCGACATTTTATGATCAGTACGGAAATAAAAATGATCGATTATGAATTTCAAAGGACAAAGTGCTCGTGTGTTAAGGACAAGTTGAGTAGCTTGTTTTCTAGTTTTGTTCGACATGTGATATCAAAATATCATGGTTATAATATTATGAATCTGAAAAAAAAATATATAATTTAAGTTGAGTGTTTACACCACAATAAAAAGAGAGGCAAAAAGATTGTAAAGTTCGCACATAGCTCAATATAAAATAAAGCACTACCGTTCGCAAATCTATAGCTCAACATAAAATAAAACATCACCATCATTTTAAGACAAAACAGTAATGAAAGTAGATTGCCCCAACGTGGTCAAAGTGAAACTGTCAAATTCCCCTAATGTCTTTAGAGTCGCGTCTTGCCTTTTATTTCTGGAACTGCAGTCTCCAACATCTTAGATCATTATCGATTCTTAAGTAACGATTCATCTATGTCTTAGCTAAAAAAAAAACATGTTTTTAGGATATCGATAAAGACATCAATAGTTGTCATATTGGGGTATAAGATAATATCGGGGTTGTTTTAGTGCTATGCAATGCAGTTAAACTATAACACCCAAATTTTGCATTGCGAGTTTAGAGCTATCGCCTCCTAGAACCAATGATTAATCGTTTTGGTCTAGTTTGTTACAAACATTTCAGCAGAAAAGTGCTGTTAAGGTGAAGGACACAGTGAAATTAAATGGTATGAAGTGTAGTGATTTTAAACGGATTTTTGTATTTTTCTTTTCTTCTTTTTTTGCCCGGTGCAGTGTTCTGGTTTCAATGTTCCTTGGGCCTGATGTTATCAAGAATCGAGGGTGGAAGAGGGGAGGGGAAGGGGGATAGAGGGGGAATATCTATTATTGGGTTGACTACTTCGTTTGAATTTTTTGGCCCCTGTTTTCCGGGAACCGTTTTCTGTATTGATTGGTTACCTGGAGTCGAGGGACGGAACGTGTTCTCGATTCCCATTAACTTACGTTTAGATTGATTTTGATAGATAAGTAATAAATGTAAATGATAATAAAACATCATATATGGTTTTATTGTCGCTAAATTACCAGAGTAAAAAGGTGACGCGTTCTGGGTTGATTCGTCTTTTTTTTTTTTTTGCTTCGAAAATGGTAATTTAAGACAGGAATACTTCTTTGTAAGGTCTTAAGACCTTCACCCTACATGTTCAATGAACATTCATTTGACCCTATTTGTTGGCTCAGGGGCCCGCACTTGCATTGCGTCTTGTCGGATCTAATCTGGTGCTCTTCGACAGAACAAACCGGTACAAAGTGTCTGTTCTGATCATTCTTGCGTTCGGATCAATGTTTGCAAAAACCTAACAGGGGGTTTTTTTGAGATAAGAAAGTCTGTGTAGGAGAGAATAATTCTTAAAAATAACAGTACCTTGGCTTACCGCAACAACTGTTCTTATTTGGTAGCTACGGTCTGGAAGGTTTTGCCTTTTGAAGAGGGTGTCGGAATATTTTAATTTCCACCTAAAGACTAAATTTGTCACAGAGGTAAATGACCTTCCAAAGTTGTGTGACGCTCATTTTAGGAGAGATAAACAATTCTTGTAATTTTCCCGGTTTTTGTACTTGTTCAACTTCGGATTTGTTTGTATTTTCATATTTCTACTTAGTCAATTATACAATTTTATGTATATTGGGGGCGTTGTAACTTAATCTGCTTGTCTCCGCTTTTGTTTATTTATTTTCATATATGACTCTACGGCAAAAGGGTAACAACTGGGAACAGCCATCTCTTAAACAATTTGAGCAAGAGGGATCCGTATTATTGTAATTCGCGTCAATATTTTGATCTCACTGTTGAGTCACGAGAGTTTCGTCACCCGACCAACATTTTCCCGTCACGTGACTAGAGTTATGTCACGTGACATTGGGAAATTTCGTTTTGACCATTAAATCTGTTTTTGCCATTGCGATGAAGCAATCCATGCCATAAACTGCCCCTCTTTGTCACTTTGTCATTTCAAAAAAAAAAAAAAAAAAACACGTAAGAACTTCATAAAATAAGCATGGTTTTAGTGAAGGTATTACATCATGATTTTATGATGCATTCGTAGATCGTAAACAAATGCAAACACGTTTAATTGCAATGATGATGATAATCCTTTTACGCAATAAATATTTTTATGAATTCAGACAGGTTAACTGTTATCAAAAACAAGTATATTAAGTAGTAAAAGTGTTATCTGTTGTTGTCAAATTAACAAGGAAGTCAAATAAATGTTGTTCAACATTTACACCATTTTAGTGTTGCAAAAAAAAACGTTGAGAGCGAACAAATATCATCAGGTATTGAGATAGATACGATATCCATTTTCAATCGCAGTTCTATTTTTGATCAAAACATGTAGGAGTCTTAACAAACAGTTTTTACATGTGTATTTCTCGGAAACCCCTAGAAAACTAACACTGTTGCACTAGGCTTGTGTTAACACTTTGAATGCTTTTCTCATTTTAAATGTCAGCTATTTCTGATGTAGAAAAAAACTCAAAATCATGATTTTAACACTGTTCATGATGACTCCTTATTCGTTTTGGTATTTTGTTAACATTATAGCAAACAATGTTTCCTTCTATATGTCCAAGAGATGAGTAAAAAGAAACTAGAAAAAATATCAATACAGCATCCTGGTTTGTATCTGTTTATATACCATATGGCCTTGAGTAAAGATGTATACCCAGTACAACCCTTTTATGCTGGTGCTTTTACACTCTTCTATTTCTATCCTCGACTTGTATTGTCTTTAAAGCAGAGCGTCAAGAAAAATGATTTTTCCACCGTTCTGTGGGTTGTGCTTATATTGAGGGGTTTTCACGACTCGTCAGCCAGTTTTACCACGC
>LQRL01076645.1:16379-26422 GCA_001703475.1 Hydroides elegans
AATAATAAGACTTAAACTTATATTGTCGAAAATGTGTGAAGCATTGCATGTTTTTTTTTCAAACCAACTTTTCTTTCAAACAATCGTTTCTTTCAAACACCCTAAACTTCCTTAATTTAACATCTGCTTCGTACCACTTCCAAATATTTTGGAAACTCAAATAGTTTACAAAAACAAATTTAAACTACTTTTTTCTAAAGCAGCAAACATAAACTCATCTGAAATATCAAATACAAATGTAATGTTCAGGAAAACTGTAAATGTATAAACCGGTATGTGTATTTAATGAGGTTTACAACTGTGTTCTGAATATAATATTTTTCCAGTCAGAATGAGTTTTCCAAAAGAATGTCAGCCATAAACTCTGCTGAAATAACCTTACATTTCTAAGATTGTAAAAACAAGTGTACGCACAAGATGATATGATAAGCATTGTATGATAGTTAATGATAAATATGCCAATGAACAAGAATATGCTTTGTCGAAAACAGATAACTTTTAATGTATTTTGGCACAAATGAAAAAATCTTGTTATCGACATGCATGATTTTTTTCTATGAATCTGAGAGTACTCAGATGTCATCAGACTATTTAAAAACATGTATTGCCAGCATTTATACATGTATGAAACTTTATATATTAATGGCTGCAATACATGAACAGTCTAAAAGTAAATGCCGACATTTTATAAAACATTTCCCCCCCCCCCCAAAAAAAAAACGAATTTCATTATTAAGATTCGACGCAGTTTAAAAAGTGATCAAGTCTGTATGTATACCTGATATGATCGTTTAATAGTTCTTCCGAAATTAAAGTTTAAAATATATTATATTTATATCCGTTCTTGGTGATCCGTGCTATGTAATGTTATACCGAGATAGTTAACATGAAATCCTCACTGTTGCAACTACATTGGTTGTTATATTTTTTGCCCCTAAAATAGTTCAGAAACTCGTGAGCTCATGAGCCCAAAGAGAGGCTTATTCGAAAGCGAGGCTGAATAATAAGGTGCACGATACAAGGTCGCGCAGTTCTCTCCTATTATCGTCACGAATGGCCGCTAATTCTCAAAAGCATGGGTGTGAGCAAAATCATAATTTGCTTTGAAATAAAGGGTTTCTAATTAAGTGAAGCCACCACCTTTGCACAATTAAACAATTAACCCGGTGCTATTTGTGGAGATGCATTGTTGCTGCTGACCAATTGTGAAGTTCATTTAGGTGAAACCGTGAATTACTCAAAATTGCTATGTTATCTAAATAAATACCGGACGCGCCCATTAAAAGGTCACTGGCATGGTGTTCCGTATGTTAATGTAGTGCATATTCAGATATAGACAACTGCTATATTCAATATCATTATAGCTTAAGCATATCTTGATAACCATATAAAATATATCAACTTTACAAATATAAACATTTTTTAATGTCGAAAATACAGCTAGCGATATTGCTAACGATTCAAGAGTGCCGCATTTGCTCGTGCAAAAAAAAAAGATAATCGCAAGTAGCATCGGATTTGATCGTGTGTCATAAATAGTTTATCGTGCAGGATCATTATGACACAGGTTCGCATGAAGTTCATCATTTTATATAATAAATGTAAAAATCCCTATATTTTCCGTCACCTAGCGTTTAAAGCGTGTGTGAAAGATATGACCACACCTTAAATGTATCAATTGCAAAACAAGTTAATTTTGGTATCCTCTGAACAAATTTATCTTCATGAACCGATATTATATTATATATAGAAAAGAAATGCATTGAAATCAACTGTTTTCTCTTGCATACAGTTATCTGTTTTGCGGTTTGAAACTTTAGCAATTGCTGATTTAATTTCATGATATCAAACAATTGATTAAAGAATTCAATATAATTCAACAAGTTTTCTTTTATGTATCAAAGAAAAAAATATATATATTAATTTCATATTCTTGGAAATGTCATTTTCATACTTACAGTGTAATTGTGATTTGATGGGATAAAGAACTCTTTTTCTTGTATGACAATATTGCACATATTGCAGTAGACTATGGTGACTTCGTTGATTAAACTGTGGTTATTAGTAAGCCTACATTTGCTGTTTTTTATTGATATCAGATATGAATTCAGATATTGATATAAATGAGGATTATAACCTGATGCAAGAGTTTTTCTATGTTCCTTTGTTGGCTGAAACCGTTTTGTAATCTGCAGTATCATTCATTTACCGAGTAGTAACCACAGAGATTAGACATTCTTTCGTTTTTTTGACCCACCAACATTTTCTCTGATGTTTTCATTAATGTGTATAAGATTTAGTAAACACTCGGTTTTTAGTGAGATCATCATATAATTAAAATGATGTACGCTGTCATTTAATCGCATGCCGTACGATTAGTCGACATGTATTATCTGGGCTACTGATGTATCCTAATCGAATAACACAGTGTTTTAACGATTGTAAAAAATGAAATGTCTTTTCATATTAAATTTAACTTAACTTAATAAAGGTCATCTAGCTGTAACTACATTCCCAACTGCAAGAATCTACTCATATCCTAAATATGCACAATGTTGGGAATGGGACCCAGTTTCGAGGCTAAAACCCAGCATGTAAAGTGAATGGGGGACTTAGCCTCGAAATCGGGTCAAATTCCCAACATTGTGCATATTTAGAATAGGACTGTAGCTTCTTGCATTTTTTTCAACGTAGTTGCAGCTAGAGGACCTACATTTAGTCCAGTGATTATTAATATGAAAATGCATTTCATTTTTTATTCGATTAGGATACATCAGTAGGAAATATGGTATGGCTTAACTTTCAGTTTGACCAAAATTATATATTTTGACTATTGTGCCCTCTTATATTATCAATTGACCTAGCACTATTGACATCTCTGGATTTCTCCCCTAAAGCGGGTTGTAAGCGCTCATGAAACACAAAAAGATAGACAAAATGTCAGCAATATTTTGACAAATATATCACTTATGTATCATAGTGTAATAACCAAGAAGTCTTTCATTCAGCGGAGATCCGGATCGCAACTCATGAAACCTTATATGCATCATATCTTGTTAAGACATAATACAGTAGCCAATGACTTATGATTACATGTTACATCAATCTGAATGATTATGTGACGTATACATCATCCATAATACGACATCGTTAATCAATTATTGTATTTGAACGAAATGGATGGGCGAGGGAATGCTTAGATCTTATAAGAATCCGATCGAAACGATTTGGGCTACTTTCATGCAAATATCTACGTAACCTATAACCCCTTAACGGGCTTGAGAGCGGATCCAAATGAATTAGTGCATATAGGATATGAGCATATCAGCATCCCACATGGTCCCGCGTTTTTACTCAGTGAGAAATCTCGTTTATTTACAAATTTTGTTTACTTTTGTCCAGAACGCAGATATACTATCTATATGTTATATCGCAAAATAAATTGGCGCCCTTTCCCGTGGGCTCTTTTATTATATGTCATTGAAATCCCCGGAGCAATACTTTGTGGATCTGCGCCTGTTTTCATTAGCATTCCTTTGTTCTTCTTTGAACCCTATTAAGAACTGGTTTTATGTAATGAAATAGGAGCATTACTTTGCTATGAAATGTAAATTCATTTATATTTTAATCAAATGATTTCCTTCCTCTACAAAGAACGTCTCCCGAAATGTCAAAAAAAAGGTCGATTCGGGAGACCTCACATAATAGTCGTCCTTTAAGAATCACATCAAGGTTCATCTGATCTGTTCAGGAGCGGATTCTGAAAAAATCTAAAACCTAGAATGGGATGCTGATATACATGTTGGTATAATATCAATAAGGGCAGAGCGGGGGTGCGACGCGCGCCCCTTAAATCAGTGCCTGCTGTTTCCACCTAAAACAGTTTTGGTACCGACCGCCTCGCTCCAAGACACGCTTTATTTTATCGTTTGCTATAAAAATGTGTTAACATGCTCGCCCTGTTCACGTCATAAAGGTGTCATATATGCGAACAATGACCAGATGATGGCCCATCAGCTATTTTTACCGACTGGAAAAACATGCCCATTAGGAATACTCACCTTTATCAAAATGATTATGCTTAAACTAATTCTTCATTTCCGCCAAAGCGATCATGGGTGAATCAATTCTAACCCCGTTGCACGAAACATAAACAAAATAATTATAAAATAATAATAATTCGTTTTCTTTCACGATTTGTAAAAGGTAATCACACATTATTGCGGTTGTATGTCTTGGGAGTCGATGAGTTTATATGAAAATCCTTTGTATTATGCAACGATAAACTATTTTCAAAAATAAGCACTGTTAATTACAGATATGATTATGTATGTTATCACGTTTATCATTTCAACACGAAAACAAGTTTGGTGAAATAAATATTTATTTACTGTGTTCAATTATTAATCACATTGACTTAACGTGTATTAATATCATGATGTGAGAAGAGGCCATTCATCAAACGTTGTGCAGGTTTTGTGAAAAGGACGCTTATCATACGCCTTGATGTCAATGGACGCCAGAACTTTCGTACAAGACCGAAGAACAACGTCCTTTTTACGCTATGTCCTAATGCGACTTGGTTGGAGCACGCATTTCCAAGTAAGGGGGGTGGTCAACTAGTGCAAGACATAAGGTCACGTGTACACCTACTTACATCCCCCTATTACATATATAAGGCAATCCTTTTAATTACTTTATAGCCATAATCGATTACCAAACCTTTATCCGACCACTCTCAATGCAACCTGTTCGAAGATGCAGTATAAATATAAGTTGATGTGATGAATATAACATAAGGTCTAATATGGTTTAAAGTTGGGGCTTATAGAGTTCCGTCCGTCTGTTTGTCCGTCAGTCTGTCTGTCATCGCTTTCTTGTGCAGGCTAGAACTTTTGTTTTGGTTTTTAGATGTATTTTGTTACTGTTTCAGCCTAATTCGCCACCGGAAGTTGGCCGAATTAGGCCAAAATACCCAAAGTTGTGGTTTTACAAAAAAATGGGCATTTATGAAATATTCAATGTCCCTCGAATCGGGGTGCGTGTGGAATTCGTGTTTCACAATTTCGTTTTTCACAAATGCTTCCTTGATTCTATTTTCCCTAACTGCGCAAATAAGCATGGTTTTTAGATGATTTAATAAATGGTATCAAATTATTCACTATATCATACACATACATGACATTGTTAATTTATTCATGTGTCTAGGACAATTTCCCCATGGAAAATCGCCCCCCCCCCCGACAACATCCCCTGGACTATTTCCCCCGTAGGAGACCCCCACCCATACGCAATTGCGACATATTCACATGTCCCTCTTAATTATAATAACATATATGAACGGCTTAAATTTAAATGACATATCCATAGAATGTCTTAAGAAACAAAAAGATATAACATAAGTATATTTTTTAATGAACTTATCTTTTAGATAAATAATAAATGCTGTGGCTGCTCTTCCAGAATAGATCTATGGGGATTAGTCGCAGGATATATACATCTATCTGTCATTGTTCGCGATATCCTCCCGCAATATCCGGTCAACTGGCACTAACATATTGTTAGGGACTGTTGATATTATAGTTGAAGTTTTTCGATATAGTAATTTATAATTGTGCCTGTTTGCCATGATATCGAAGTTAGAATTAAAGCTCTTATTGAATTTATTATTGCTGCGCTCTATTGTATGATTATCTATATGATTAATCGGCACGGGTGAACGCGCAGCGTTCACTGTGCCTTTATAAAATTCACATGATTTCGGGTACCAATCCTATTACTGCTAAAATTTACTTCCGGTTGAGCGTGGGCAATTACCACATGATGATTATGTAGTTTTTCGCATTTAATTTCACGTATATGTTTCTATCAAATATCTGCAAGATGTGGAGATATTAACAGTATCATTTTATCATTTTCACACAAATGCGTTGTTTTAGCCAATTTTTCTAGTCATAGAATACTCTTTAAGTAGTGTGCATCACTATAATTTTGATACACTTTTTAATTCTATGAAATGGGCGATAAAAGATAAGCTCCACTTCGAAATCTTAATAGTTGTTATTTGGGTATCTAACCTATTTCAGAACGTTAGTTATAGCAGTCAAACAACCAACAACGAAACAAAAACAGAGAAAAATGCATTTAAAGTAATAAAATCGTATTTTGAAGAAATCGAATAGAATTTGCATGGTAACAACAGTCGACGTTATTTTACATTGCGCAAAATAATTGTTACGTCATACATGAAGTAAGTGGCAATTAACGTCTTAAATAGCAGGTGGAAACCAAAGTGCTAAGACCCCAGTAAACAAGGAAACGAAATTAACACGTTTATAAAACGTTTTCGATTTCGTTTTTTTTTCACGTTTTTTCGTGACGTTTTATTCACGTTTTTATGTCCATCACGAATTACGATTTTATTTCGGTTCCTGAAAACGAAATAAAAACGTATTTTGCACGTTTCTAGAACGTTTTCATAAGGATATGAAATGAACCCCACTTTTAAACTTTTAAGTGCTACTAGAAGTGTCGGGATTTAATTTGCATCGTGAAATAAAACTGTTTAACCTGAACTCCTATGAGCTGAAATTAAATATATTCACGTATATATATTTATGTTTAAAAGAAAATAATATTGGAATCGAATTTCATTACAAACTTAACTTCTCTGAGAAATAGGGAAATTTTACATAATCAAAAAGCTCTTTTGGGCTTTGATTCACAAAGTGTGACTTAGATATATATTGAAATTCATTTTCTATGGATCTTGCTGAAGATATCTTATTATTAAGAAAAAAACTTATAAAAAGAATCACTCTGGAAAATTATCATAAAAGTCAAACTTTAATGAACCATTAATTTTAACACTCTTTCTTTCACATGTTCTTATATCAGCCATCTCCCACAGCCTCCCTTAGAAACAATATCACTTACCCTATCATATTATCACTTCAATTCATATTTCAATAATATTGTACAAGTATGTAAATTCGATTTTTTTATTGATAATGTATAAATCCTCCTTCAGCGCCGTTGATGTATATGCCTCTGGAAAATTATACACCTTGTGAATATACATTTTCCCAGGGCTTTCAAACACTAAGTTTTATTCCAAATGACGAAATAATCGCTTATGATCCATATGGTCAGATTATCGTTGACAAGTTCCTTTATCATTTTGCTTTAATAAACATTTTGTAATATTAACATATTTATTGATGTTTTCCTTTGCTCTCATTTTGTTCGTTTAAAGATAAACTCAACATTTCTAGCAATTCTGATGACGCGTACACGAAACTATTACGTCACGTCACTTTTTGGTTTTAGAAAACGTTTTGATATAGTTAGAAAACACGTTTTATAACGTTTTTCGGAAACGTATTTTCTCGTTTTAACGTTACCTTAAACAAACTTTACGATAAACACGTTTAAAAAACGTGTTTGACACTTAAATAAAAACGTACATAAGACGTTTCAAAATAGAATTTTGAAACATTCTAAATAAAAACGTGATTAAAACGTATTTGATACCTTGGTAAGTATGTTACCAAAAATGCACCGATAGAAAACGTGCAAAATACGTGTTTTGTTTACTGGGACCATCCAGTAAACTCAAAGATACTAATAGAGATGAAGAGTCAAATGTTAAAATAAACGATATGTAATAGTGTTAACCGAATTTGGTAAAATTATTATACATAAACGAAAATACATTTTTTCTATTAGGTTCAAGCATAATTTCAAGTATGTTAATTTATTTTAATTGAATTGTTAAGCAGCAAATCGCAAATATATTGCTCATCATTTTTTCGATTTCGAATACACAATTACAACTGCAATAAGATATCAACCATATACATTTTTCTATGTCTTATAATAAAGACACTTCTTAAGATAGATCTAATGAATGATAGATGCCAAAAAAAAAGAGTATGAAATAGGAAATACATATAATTGTGGTAGCAATAAAAATATTTGTTGATGATTTCAGCTACATGTAGGTCTATAATTTTTTTTGGAAGGTACATATTTTGCTGACATTTAAAAATGGTAACATGGCGTAATAAACTATTTAGATTAGTTTATGTAAATCCCGTGCCATTTTGCGGTAGTACATTTCTAGTAATATATTTGCCTAATTGCTTTTGGGATTCTTGGACCATCACCCGCATCTCAACCAGTCTATACCATGCCCTCTTCCAACCTATTTTCTTTTTCCTCACACGAGGACATATCCTTAAGGTCCATTGGCATTATTTTTACTTTTATCAAGATCCAGTGCATCTATTGACTCAAAATCATCCTCCAAACCGTGCTAGATGGCAACCATGAGGGCAAAACCATCACTATGGTTATGGACGACGTCTATACTTTTAGCATACATTGTATTCACTGACATACGCACAACAGTTTCTTTTTTAGCTGATTATCAATTTCATCAGGTGAGAAATCCTTTTGAGGTGAGGAAGTTAAAACTTTACGGACAGACGCTGTTAACATGTCAAAGATAACAGGGTCAGTTCTGACCTGGTTCTGTGCTTTTCAATACAAACCACACCGGAATGTTTTTTATACCGTAATGGTTCTGTGCTCTGGTGCTATTTTATCTTTTAAAACATTAAATAAAATTGGATTTGAACAGAGGAAGCCACATATTCAGAATTAAAAAAATATATATATATTTTTTTTACTATTCAAGTATTTTAGATATATTTATGATTCTGTCCTTGTTTTTGTAAGTAAATCATAAACAAACAATTGGCGCATTGAATTGCATTTGTTTCGAAAATAGTTTCATAACATATATGTAAGTACTCATGAGTTTGCTTAATTAGGATGAATAAATGGAAAAGATACCCCACAATATTAATTGTATTAATTATATAGCATTTTTCTTTTCTGAATTAATCCTCAATTCCTGAATAGATCATTAAAAAAACATGATTTCATCATTTGCGGTAAATCGAATACATCTTGTATACACAATCACTTGTGTATAAGAACAGTTCGTGATATTCCATCTTTTCAAGTCATCTATCAATATTCACACACAATCGAACGTTATCTACAGGCATTTGCAACATCGCATCCCAGTGCATGAACACTTCAATCCAATCAAAATAAGATTACAAATACAAAATATTTAAAAATGATATAGAAATAATTATGTTTCGTGTTTAAACGTCATTGTTAGTTTTTTCTTAGACTAATGTGTCTCGCAACACTTTGCTGGCTCTTCTGGAAAGAGCGAATTCGTCGTACGTGATGTATCCGTCGTTGTTTTTGTCGTCGTCACGTAAAATTCTGTCCACAGCCACTGAAATTAAACCATAATATTGATTAAGAATCCTATGGTAGACTTGATAAACACTATTTTGTATATAAAAGTATATAGATTCTATACTAAATGCATTGAAAACTATATATTAACTGTAAACATATGAAACCCGATACCTCGTGACCACAGTGAAATGTTCGATTTACCCGATATTACATTTTAAAGTGTTGATGAAGCATTTTGCAACACCCCATCGCATGAAAATAATATAAATACAATTTTTAGACGCTTAGTAGGCACCATTTAAACGTAAAATCTAAACAACTTACACCAAGCTATATTGTTAAGTCCATTTATTTTTTGTGTTTTTCTCTTTTCTTCTATATCCATATTTGCAACATTGACATACATCTCTTCCATCCCATGAGCGATTGCCGATAACAATTCAAGACCATCCAATCTATGGTCCTCACTTGTATCATGTAACCTGGGCAGAAACATCATAGATTATATAGTTTTAACCCTAAAGGACTATGTGAACCGGTGACTGTTCACATGTCCGAAGGTCCGGATGTCCGAAGGTCCGGATGTCCGAAGGTCCGGATGTCCGAAGGTCCGGTCGTCCGAAGGTTTATATAACCGAAGCTACACATTGACAAACATTATATTTCTAAGTTAATTTCAGACATAATACATTTATATTTTCAAAGCTAATTTGTACATTTCACAGTATATTTCGTGTAAGAAAACAACTATTTTGACA